>PVJX010024185.1:0-28374 GCA_004027295.1 Dolichotis patagonum | reverse complement strand
TGCAGGTCCCGAGGCACCAGGGTCTCTCTCCTTCGGGCTGCCAAAAGTCTGCCACACTCTCAACCGCCCCCCAGAGAGGGGAGGAGCTCCTTGTTCTCCCAGCACCCCGAGTCAACCACACGGTGCAGGTCCCGAGGTGCCAGGGTCTCTCCCCTGCAAACCCCCTAAAGTCCGCCATACTCGCCTGCTATTTCTTTCTGATGAATTGACCATTCCATTTCCAAAGTTCTGAAATGGCCAATAGACCACAGAAAGAATTCTCTTTAGGCTCCTATTTGAAACCAGCAGCTACAGCGATCTGCTGGCCTTGCTTCAGGGCCAGTCTTTTTAGTTTTGAGATGGGGTCTTGCTAAGTCCCTAAGTTGCCCAGCCTGGACTCAAAAATTTGTGATCTGTCTGCCTGAGCCTCCCAGAGTGCTGGGATGACAACCTGGGCCACCAGGCCTGGCTTGGGCCATTTTTTGTCTTTTAGAGTTCTTTGTTCTCAATAAAAAAAGAAAAGGATAGGTTTTAAAAGTCAAAAGTACTAGTTTTTAGTATTAAGCATAATTTAAGCGCATCTATGAATGGTTATAGATAAACTGTTATGTATGTCTACAAATAGAATATTTTGGAATATTTAAATATCACTGCTCAGGGCTCTAACATTTAAAAAATGAATTAATGAAGACTTCCTAATTAAAAAATATACATTAGTCAGTTAATGTAAAACTGACTTTCAGAAATCCTGGTGCTAAGGAATATCAGTGCTTTAAGAGTACAGTTCTTCTAACGGCACAACAATGTTTTCTGCACCAAATGCGTGTGGCTTTTATATGTTGTAGAAAATGTATTTGTTGTGAACACCATAATCAAATGTATTCCCAAGGACTCAGAAATAGTGTCTGGCAGTTTGACTATATTTCTCTGATTTTCTGGCAAGCTATGCAACATTCTAGACACTTCTTTTAAGTATTTACATAAATGCTTCCTGGTTGAATTTTTCCATAAAAAGTTAACACTGAATCCTTGTCTCAGTTAGAAAAGCTGAGTTCTTCAAATACTGCAAAAGCCTCCAAATAAAAAGGGGATTGTACACTGGCAGTGCTGGGCCATGGAGTATAAAATTGGTGCCTGTGTTGGCCAGGCAGCTAATATGGTTGAATGAAGTGGACCAGACACAAAAACAAGGGTGGTGGGGATGGTGGGTGCTAGCGAATGAAGGTCCATCATAATGGGATATGAACAGCCCAGAGTCCCTGTGAAAGGAAGTGGCTCAGTGTTGCCGCATTCTCTATTCTTTCAAAGGAGGTCTGAAATTCAGAGTTTTATATTAAATTATCTGACTTTCAAATATGGTAACACATAAATTTATTATTTGCCGCACTGGGGATTTGACCCTGGGCCTTTCACATGCTAAGCAAGCACTCTACACTGAGCTACATTCCCAGGCCTTCTTTATTTCTATTTTGAGGCAGAGCCTTGCTAAATTGCCCAGGCTGGTCCCAAACTTACGCTCCTCCTGCCTCAGCCTCCTGAGTAGCTGGGATTACAGGTAAACACCACTGTGCCTGGGTATACAATTATTTTGAACACTGTGTATGTATATGTGTAATGTGTACGTAATTTACTTAGGGGTTAAATTTGGCTAATAGGCTGCCACAGAATTCTGCTTTAACTAGATATGTGGAATTTCCTAGTGATAGGAATGGAAATAATTAATTCTGGTATTAATGTTTCCATAAGTTCTAAGTTCTAGGTATTGATAAGGTTTCCATCCTTTGTTTTCACCACAGATACAAACCACTACATGAGTTGATGATAAAGTTTAGACCTTGCCATTAATATATGATGAATTCTTCAAGATTTGGAACAGGATACAAAACATATGGCTTTATTTTAATTTACTATGCACCACAGGAAGAACAAAGAACATACTATATTTTACAACCAACTTCGGAAATAGCCAAAAAAATCCTTTAGAAATATAGTTTTAACCCATCTGACTAGTTCTTGGCATGAACGACTATAATATTTTTTAAGCTTTCAAAGTACCTGTCTTACTGATAGAGGTCAACAGTATAGGTTTCTCACTTTTAGAGCAATTCTTTACAGGGACAGTTCTGTCAGAATGACATTGTATGCTAGCTAAAAGAGAACAGCTGTTAAAATACCTGAATTCCCTTCCTGATAACCTGATCTCCTGTAAAATAATGGTAACCACTAGGCAAATGGCTCCTCTGGACTTCCTAATAAACAAGATGGAAAGTTAAGTGATGCGATGGAAGACACCCTAACAGATACTGACAAAAAGGGATGTGGGGCTTTGTCAGGCAAGAGCATTTCAGAAAGTCCAGGAGGAAGGCTAGCCACCTTCTCCTGATCGCAGAAACGAAAAGGAAATCTAAGTGATTATTTTGCAGGTGAAGGGACACTAACAATGATATTCCGAAGAGAGAATCAGATAAGCCTCAATATGAAGTTCTGCAAAAAACAAAGCAAAGCAAAATGAAACAAAACAAAACAAAACAAAACAACAACAACAACAACAAAAAACAACTTAAGCAGCTCTGCAAAGACCTTCCAAGGAGCTCAGACTTTCTTTCAAAAGAGGGCTCATATGCAGACAAATGCTGAGATGTAGCATAATCCTTTAAGCATGACAAAGAAGATTCTAATCCCTGAAGAGAGCATTGCTTAGGAAAATGCTGAAGAAAACAAAAAAGTGGAGGCAATAGGCTCCTTCCTCTGCTTTTTTTCAGCTTTACGAGAACTTAGATAGGTCAGTGGTTTGGAGTAGGAAGTATTATGTTCAATGACAGAGAAAAAAGCAATTTTATGATGCCCCGTCTTCTATGCTTTTGTCTTCTATATCAAAGGCTATCACCTTGATGCACAAAGTTTACCACAGAGGTAAAGGCTGCAAAATGGGACAGTACAAGAGTATTCAGCTTCCTTAAATGGTCTCCTTTTGTCAGGCCTAGTGATGGAAGAACCTTAGATTTACTGGATTTTAGATCTCAAAGAGATTTCCTTGATTGTCTATCTCACTCCCTTATTTTGAAACCCACAGGAGCTATGTGATCTGTTCAAGTCAGTTACTGAGGTGTGCTAATTCCTGGTCCTTCCAGAGCGGCCTACTGTAGAAAACACTATCCACCAAATTGGCTGTTGATTCTCCGGAGTCTCTGTCAACTTTAGAGGGGCCTAGTTTTCCAATCAATTTGCTTAGTTTTCCTCAGAATGGAATTGAAGAACACTGGCAAACTAAATACTAATATCTACATGCCCTGTGTTAGTAGAGTATAAAACTAATGATATATTGACAGCGTTAACCAGATAGGTTTTACTTCAATGCTATCTATATCCACATTATCATTTAATATTGTACAATTATAAGTCGAGATAGTTTTTTTTGAGACAGAGTCTTGCTATGTAGTGCAGGCTGGCCTTGAACTCACTTATGTAGCCCAGGCTGGCCTTGAACTCATGGTGATCCTCCTGCCTCAGCTTCCCAAGTGTTGAGATTACAGGCGTGTGCCATCATCTTAGCAGGGATAGACACTTTTTTATATCTAGATTATATCAACACATCTCCTCATGGGCCTGTTAGATTGTGTGAGAGTTTTAGAAGCTGATAGAGATAGAGGCAACTAGGAAGACTTGGCAATAAACACTGACATCTTGAGTTGAGCAACATTCTGCTGACATTGCAGGGCATTTTTTCAAATAGTACTGCTTGAACATTTACTTGCTAGATTATATTTAATTAGTCTATTTTAAATATTTCTTCCCTTTATAAAAGGAATAAATAAAAAAGGCATTAGGAGACTAGTGCTCTATAGTAGTACATAACCAGAAATAAATAATATGGTTTTTTTCATAACCAGGAACAAATGATACATTTTATCAGAAATAAAAATGTGAGACAATGTAATTACGCAAAAAGAAAAGATTCCTCATTGAACCAAACTATTGAAACTTAACTCACATGGCCACTTACATTCATTTTGCATTACACAGCATTTTGAAATGTTCACTTAATATACGATTGCAAAATAAGAAGTTACAATTCCCAATTTCCTGGTGAATGTCAATTCTACAGAGAAAGATGTATTCCATATTTGTCAGAAGCATTATACTGTTGAATTGGGTTTGCATGATTGAATTCACTTGAATATTTTTGGCTACATGTTTGATTTTTGGAATTATTTCTGAAACCTTGGGAACTAATCTAATGCCCATGTCAAGGTTTTTAATTCTTTAGAAAAAGTCCCTTATAAAATAAATCATATTAAGAAGTTATTGAAATAAGTGCTTCACTATGCATTATCCTTTAGCATAGCTACATTGTGTGAGTCTTCTGGAACTGCTGTTGTAATAACAGACCATATTCTTTTGGTATTCATTTGATTTTTAATAAGTGAACACTTTGATTTAATTGTATGTAAGTTTCCATAGACAAGCACACTATGCAGGCAAGGCCAAGATAATATCCGTGGTCTCTCAGGAGCTTGCAAATGCCATGAAGGAAGAGGAGAAGTCACAGAGACAGATTAACCAAGTTGGTGTCCATGTCATCTGTGCCCTTTCAAACCAACTGCTGAACCATTTGCAGTACGGCTTTTAATGTCACTTTTGCCTTTAGATATCTGTCATGGGGCTATTTCCAAGGGTGGGGAGGAGTCAGGAGAGAGGGCTTTCCACTTGAGCCCAGTCTCATCAAGGAAAGTAAGTATCCCAGAGACTTGGCAAACTTTCAAGCTCTCATTTCTCAGGGGAGGACTTAATGTGTTGGGCTCATGCAGTTCCAGGGGATACGATTTCTAAATGGTATTTGGAAATAGCTTACTAGAGCTTTTAAATAACTCTTGGTATTTAGTGTCCTATGAAGTTTAGCCTCGTAAAATATCTGGTAAATAACCAACATATTAATTGGAGTAGGGGTTTCTTAAAGGTTTTACAAGCTGATGAAGATCTCACAAGGTAAATTTTTGGACAGAGAACCCTGACAACCAGATGGAAATGTTCTATCTACTTAGGTATTGGAGATGTTAAACCCAGTTTCTGTAACAGACATGCTTTTCCTTACCTGCATTGTGCTTTGCCAAGTATTTATCTTTGTACTGCTTCTTTTTCTTGCCAAACCAAGTACAGCTGGCCTGCTGCTCTTGTTTGGTTTTCTCCATGGCAATGCAAGCTACTCGCCTAGTATATAAAGAAAGAGGGAAAACCCCCAACAAAATCAGTGAGAAAAATGAGTAATTTGAAGAGTTTACATTAAAACCACATGAACATAATCATTGCAACCTTTCAAATCATTCACAGAAAGGCTATTCTTTAGTTTGCATGACAATTTTGTAAAGATGTTTGAAAACCATATATACTACTTATTACGTATACCATTATATTCCTTTAGCATATACTAACCGATGACACAGATTAGAAGCCAAACATGATACTAGAAAAATCTTGGGATTTTGAGTCACGACAGGCCTGGTTTGCATCCTAGTTTTGTTATTCATTAGATGCTGTGGAACACTTACTGTTATGTATTTTTGTAGGAGCTGTACGTGTATTAACTCACTTATTATTTCTAATGTCACACAGAATTGTGTCATCATTTCACAGATGAAGGCATTGAATGATTCAGAGATTAAGCGATTTGCCCGGAATATATAACTAGTAAATAGAGTAAGGGAGGTCTGACACCAGACCCATGATTGTAGTCAGAACTCATCCTATCAATAGGGTCTTCTACTTTTTGGAGCCTTTTAGATGACTGTTGTAAAGGATTAGAACAAAAAAGGCAAATGTCCCTAGGATAATGACAGGCACACAGTAGACTTCAATAAATGGCACTACAGGATGATTCTAGTGTAAGACAGAAGAAATATGCTACAATTAAATTCTGATATAATCACAATATAATTATAATTTTGCTTTACTTACTTATAGTACCCAGCATTGGTAACATAAGCAGAAGTGTTAAAAAATTGCTGTCTTAGGTCAGAAGAAGCCAAATACTTGCCTTTTAGGGCAGAGTCACAGAAGGTTTTACTTTTTAAATGATTTTGTTTTTGGATCCACTAGGGGTCTCTGAATGAATCAAAACAAATTTTTGTTTGTTTTTGAGATGGAGTCTGGCTGTGTAGTTCAAGCTGGCCTTGAATTTTCAGTAATCATCTTACTTCAACCTCCCAAGTGCTGGGATTGCAGGTGTGTGCCACCACTCCCAGATAAATCAATTAGAAGGAAAATCTCAAATCACTATTAGAATGCTGATGGTGGTGTTATTCTAAATGCCAAGTTATTTTTCCAGTGAAGTTGTGCTGATTTAAACTCCCACCAATGGTGTGTGAGTCCCTACTTTTCCATTTCCTTGTCAGTAATACTACTTTTACTTTATAGCAGACATTATAATACAACTGTGTTTTTAGTTTACATTTTACTGATTACTAATGAGATTGAGTATTACTGGATTTTCTGTTTGTAAAGTGCTCAAAATTGCAAACCTTTTGATGATTTTCCTATTCAGTTGTCCTTTTCTCACTGACTTACAGGAATTTTTGGTAGAGTATGGATACTATACCTTTGTTAGTTATATGTGTTGCAGGTATCTTCTTCCACTCTGTTGCTTGACTTAATACTCTTTATAGTACCTTTTGGCAGATACAACTTAATGGTTTTTAATGGTCGTTACATTTGTCAATATTTTCATTTTGGGAAGTATTTTTGTTAAGAAATCTTAGCTTTTGAAGATATTTTTCAATATTACCTTCTCAAAGTTTATAGTTTTGTCTTTCACATTTTGGTTTTTTATGCACTGGAACTGACTTTGCTTCTGATTTTCTTTCTTTCCCGTCTTATGGATACCCACTTGCCCCAGCATGACACTGAAAAGCCTGTCCATTCCTTACTGCCATACAGTGCTATTTCCGCTACAAAGCAAATATCCCTTTCTATATTGAAGTGGTTTAAGGTTCTCCATTCTCTTAAGCTGATTTGTCTAAGCATCTCTAAACTCATATATTATTATCTTAATAAGGTTTACAATAAGTCTTGGCATCTGATGGAGCAAGACTCCTTTCTTGTTCTTCAAGAGCATCTTGGCTACTTCTGAACTTGTGCATTTCCATCTAAACTTTAATGTGAGCTGGACAATTTCAAAACTGTTAGTATTACATTGGTAAAATCAAGGTGGGAGAAACTGATGTTTCTACAATATTGAGTCTTCCAGTCCATGAACATAACATGTCTCTCTATTTGTCTTCTTTAATGTCTCAGTAAATTTAATAATTTATCATGTAAATGCCCTAAACATCTTTGTTAGATTTGGTTCCAGATCGTTAACCTAAAAAGGTTTTGTAAATGGTATTTAAAAAAAGATAGTTTTGGGGTCAGGGATTTAGCTCAGTGGCTCAAGTGCTTGCCTGGTAAGTGTGAGGTCATGAGTTCAACCCCTAGTACCAAAAAATATGTACAAAAAAAGATACTTTGTAATTATGAAAATTTCAAACATATATACGAATATAAAGAAATGAACTCCAAATACCTATGATGAAGCTTCAACAAGTATTCATTAGAGCTTATTTTGTTTTATATATTTATACACCACTCATCCCTGTATTATTTTCAAACAAATACATGAGTAGATATTTTTTCTTTAGTCTTAATCTTTAAAATTTTTTGGGGGGGATACTAGGGATTGAACTCACAGCCTTGCACTTGACAGGCAGGTGCTTATGCCACTGAGCTAAATTCCCAGCCCCAGTCTTCATCATTTTTAAATCTATGGGTTCCCTCTCTTTTCCCTTCTCTTTTTTTCCCCTTGCAATTTGCTGTGGAAACCTGTTGTTTATCCTGCAGTTTCTGGAAGAGTGAATATTTTGATTGTGTCTCTATGGTGTCTTTAGTATGCTCCTCTGCCCTTTGTACTTCCTGTAAATAGGTAATATAGAAGCTTAATCAGATATAGGTTTTATTACTTTTCTGAGAATGTAAGTATTATGATGTTGTAGGGGTGGTGTTATGTATGACATCTTTTAAAAGTTTTATTTTCTATTTGTGGCTTGTAAACAGAAATACAATTTATTTTTATACATTGATTTTATCAGGAACCTTGTTAAACTCTCATATTGATTTCAATTGTTAATCCACGGATTCCTTTGAATTTTTATGAATCATATCACCTGCAAATGTTTCCCTTTTCCAATAATATTAGATGGTAGATGGTCTTTATCAGATTAAGGAGGTTCCCTTCAATTCATAATTTGTGGTAGTTTTAATAATGATTGGATGTTGAATTTTATCCAATGCTTTGTCTATATCTATTGATATAACCATGTGGATTTTCTTCTTTAGTCTGTTAATATGGTTGTTGATTGGTTTTCCAATGCTGAAACAACCATGAATTCCCACTACAAACTCCACTGGGCTATGATGTTTTATCCTTTTTATATATTGTTGGATTCTGTTTGCTAATATTTTGTTGTGGACATTTACATGTATGTTTATGATGGATATTGGTATGTAGCTTTCTTTTCTTGAATTGCCTTAGCTCAATGTTAGTACAGGGATAATGCAAGTATCATAATATGAGTTGAGGGACATTCTTTTCTCTTTTATTAAAGAGATTGTCCTCCATGTCCCTACCATCTCTTGTTCACTGAGATTTTTGTTTATTTTTGGTTGGGGAGGAGGCACATCCTGGGAAATACTATAAACGCCCAGTGATAGCATCAAAGTCAATGCCTGTATATTATCTATATAGCATACAGAGAAGGCCGATGCAGGCTGCTCTTTGGAGATTCTTCTGGTTTAAGTATGTGCAGTTAGTTGTAATTACAGTAACTCTGATGCTTAGGAGTTTGGAAACATGATGGAATTGTGAAATTTTTGACAGGTTAAAAGAAACAAAATCTTGACCTTGGGAAGCCTATGCTATAAAATACAGGGGAATCTTAGAAGTGTTTTAAAGCTTAAAACAAAAACAAGTTTCAGTAAAAATTTGTGGTGTAGTCATATGTGGTATGGTGGCAGACGAATGAAATTTACTTTTACCATCCACTCAGGAAATAAATGTTATTTCTTTTAGTTCAGTCAGTGCACAACAACTGTGTTAGGAGTAAGGTCAACCTGAAGGGACAGTTCAAACGTGTGCTTATTTCTGTGATGACCTGGATGAGGATCTTGCAGGCAAATTTCAGGACGACAGAGTCAACACATCAGATGACTACAGCAATATGCCTACCCCAAAGCATTAGGTCCAAAAATTTTGATTTTTCATCTAGAGGATATAAAAAATGTGACTTGGTTCTGTTCAGTATCACACATCTACTGACATTCTACAAACTCAGTTTCACAGAGGGAAACTGCTCTTTTCTCTTAACCAGGAATGGCACTCTTAAAATCATACTCAGGTCTTAAGGGACACTCCATCTCGCTGGCCTCTTTTTCACTATCCTAGTCAGTTTCTTTTTCTCTCTTTTGTTTTTTTGAGACAAGATCTTGCTAAATTGCGTAGAGTGGGCTTGAACTTTCAATCCTCCTGTTTCAGCCTCCCAGAGAGCTGGGATTACAGGTGTGCACTACCATGGTAGGCTGCCACACTCTATTTTTTTTTATAACTTTGAGTTGAGTTCTTCAAACTGAACATAAATTATACAGTGTCATAAGTTTTGATGTATGTACACATGCTGTGAAATCATTACCACAATCAAGATAAACATTTTTATTGCCTCTGGAATTGTCTCATGCTCCTCTGTAATCCCTTCTTCATTCCGTCTCCATCCCTAGGCAATTACTAACACTATAGATTAGTTTACATTTCTCAAAATTTTACATAAACAGAATCATATAGTAAGTTCTCTTTTTTGCCTGACTTTTTTCATTTAGCAGAATGCCTTTGGGTTTTACCCACACTGTTGTATATATCAATAGTTCATTCTTTTCTACCTCTGGGCAGCATTCCATTGTATGAATGTACCATAATTTGTTTATCTATTCATCTACTGATGAAACTTTTTAGTCAGTCTAATGGGTATGTGGCTACTGAGATTTTAACTTTGCTACTGTATTTTTCCCATTGGAAGTTCCTTTTGTTCTTTTTATTTTTTTTCCTAGTACTGGAAATTGAACTCAGGAAGTTGCACTTGACAGGCAGGCACTGTGACAAAGAGCTATATCCCCAGCCCCCTTTTGTTCTTTTTTCAAATCTGCTATATCACTTAAATTTTTTTGGATCCCTTAACATATTTTTCAAGCTTATTATCGATTTATTAAAAACCAAGAAAAACTTGTTTTTAAAATCTTTGTCTCCTAATTCCAATGAAGTGGGCTTGAGTTTGTCTTTGGCACTGTCACGTCAGTTGGGTCTTTCCTGCTTCCTCAGGTCCCTGGTGATTCACACTTCCTGGTCACTGACCTGGAAAAAGTTTCTGTTAAGATGGTGGGGCAGTAATTTGTTCTCCTTTTACTTGCATCTTTTGCTCTGTTCAGTAACAAAGCAGCCTTCTCCTTAGTCCTCTGGTTGAAGGGGAATACAGGTCTGCTTATCTGCTTGCTCTACCTTGGGAGTATTATGTTTTATAGTCCAAATAGTGTGGGAAAGAGGCTCCCGAGATATTGTTATTTTGGTTACACTTAAAGTCTTAACCTTGGTTCTCCTATTGCTTAGTAAGAGTAAATGCCTTCTTGGAAAAATGGACAATTTGATACTATAGTATTCTGCTTATCACTCTGATTAGAGGTTTTCATAGAAAAATTGGTCACTGAGTTCCCATTACCTTTTCAACTATTCAGTGACTTCGGTGCCATCTCTTTTTTTTTTTTTGTCTTTTTGAGACAGAGTCTTGCTATGCAGTTCAGGCTGGGCTTGAGCTCACTTTGTAGCCCAGGTTGGTCTTGAACTTGCAACGATTCTCCTGCCTCAGCTGGGAATGCTGGGATTACAGGCGTGCGCCACCACGCCCAGCTCAAGGTCATTTTAAAAAGCATAGTTTCTGTAGCACTTTTCAGTTTTTTTTCAGCAGGAAGATTGAGCCAAATAATCTAATACGTCATTATGGAAAAGAAGAAACAAATCTGATTTTTCCTCAGGATTCTTCCAGAGGACTCAGATATTGGTGGGACATAATTTATATAGGGAGAAGAGGGCTATAATCTACATAATTATTTTTAATAAATGCTTATAACATATAACAACACTCAAGAAGGCTTTTTGTCTTTTTGAGACAGTCTTGCTCTGTCAAGTTGGCCTTAAACTCACTTTGTAGCCCAGGCTTTCCTTGAACTCACAGCAATCTTCTGCCTCAACCTTCTGAGTTCTGGGATTATAGGCATGTGCCACCATGCCCAGCTAAGAAGACATATGTCAAATTTAAATATCAGTAAGAGCATAAGAATATCATCATCAAAATGACTTAGAAATCACTTTCCTTCTGCTTATGCTAAGCTATCGTTTGAAGATCAGATTGAAAGTCAATGCCAGATGGAAAGCTGCTGCTTCTGTTTGGGCCCACATCATTTTAATGTAAAATGATGGCATCTCAAGTCCCCGACATTCTAAATTTGAGAATATTTTTAGAAAACATGGGGTATTTGAAAGAGGTCACCAAGCAAAAAAGATTATGCTCTTAATTAGTGAGATAAGTGAGTAGAAGAAACTATTAGGAATGTCTATGGTCAATGTCTTTGATCCCTTTTAACTAGGGCCTGGGCTTTTTTTTTTTTTGAGAGGAGAATGGCATTTTTGGTTAAATGAAATAAAATTCCAACATTAGGTTACCTCTTCTGCCCAGATTTCTGATAAATATTGCTCAAATACTGACAAAGATAATACCATAAACAATAAAAAAGGTTCAAATAAATAGATCATAATGCTAATGGCAGAAACATATTTCGCCAAAATAAGCACTGATCAATGTCCCCTCTCAGTTAAAAACAGGGTCTGAAACCCTGTCTGACTTTAGCTGGCTGTTAGAGCTTAGACTTCCTAACAAAATAGGTATTTTTTCTTCTCTCTCTCTCTCTTCTCTCAGCAATTCTGGGGGCAGAACCTAAGGTCTTGCTCGTGCCAGGCAAGTGTACTACTGAGCGCCCTTCAGTCTACAAAAGGCACTTAAAAAATATGACAAGGTAAACAACAAAGCTTCTGGTTGTCTTTTCTCCCAGTAGTGAAACAGATTTTATCTTTAAGTGCCTTGACTGGCAATGAATCAAGGCTTTGAGTGATTTTTGCTGGTGATGGGCAGAATGGCATGAAAGCATACAGAGGGACAAGGAGAAGGTACAACTGTAAGAAAATGCCTTTTTAAAAAGGATTGCAACAGCTCGTAGGAGTGGAGGGCTCTGCTGATGTGACCTAAGCTTAGTCATTCTACCTCTTTGATGACCTTCCTTCCTTTATACATAAATTGCAGATCTGACTCTAATGAGTACCCCACTAGATGATGAGGATTGAGAATTCTTGGATGACTCATTTAGATTTTGTTTGGCTAACAAAGCAAGGAATATAACAAACAAATGTAACATGCTATGAAATGATATCAAGTGGAAAACTGATGGGCAGGACTTCATCTTTAGTATTAAACAACAAAGACATACCATTCCTGAAGCTCAGGAGAAGGAATGAGACCTGCAGTTCCATTTTTGGAGTTTTCCAGTTTACCCTGCCACCAATTGTGATCATCCTTACTAATAATCTGGATGATGTCACCAACTCTGAATCGAATGCCAGCTTCTTTGCAGGGGATGAGGTCATCCTTGGCTGGATCATATTCAAATTGTGCTCTTACATAGATCTATAAAACAGGAGTTTGTAAGAAAGGAGGCCATTGTGATGTGAAGGAAAACAGTGAGCACTAATCTAAAAACCACACACTGACAGTACAAACAGGACATTAGATGGTGAAAGCAAAACGATGCATGGAAATACGACACAAGAAATTTCTATCACTTGAAATAATATGCTACTTTTGACGTCTAGTTTCAAAACTTCACTGTTTGTATTTGGAAAGAACCCTCAAAATACTTGTTTAATAAAAATAAAGACTTAATTTCTGCTTTTGAGCAAACAGAATGGGTCTATAATTACAGAGACATATGCTCACCATTTTAAAATTTGCACTGGTTATACTGATGTTATGGATTAAGTTGTCATGACCACATGGCAACCTTTAAGCCATAATGACCAGAGGTCAAGGTAGGTTTCAGCTCTAAAGCAGCATGTGATATAAAACTAGCAAGAACTCTGGGTGCTGTCTTACTGTACAGTGTTAACATGACAACTGGCAGGGTGTGTACACACTGCTGACTAACTTAAATGTAACGTGAGTTTTTACAAAGTTAAAAACTAAGCTTTACCTCTTTAAAAGGATTTAGGCTTTATATTTGGGCTTTATTCTCTTTAGAGAATAACAACGAACTTGAACCCTATCTTAGCCAATGTACCACTTGAAATCAGTGTAGCGCCACAAAATATGCATAGTTCAAGGCTATGAGTCTTATAAAATGCGAATTGACTTAAGAAATGGATTAGCACTCATGGGGTTATGATATGGCAGTATTTTATGAATTATTTGATTTCTAAATGCTTTAAGTATGGGATGGTATATTCAATGCTACATCATTTAGGCAGTCTTAAGACTAAACTGTAGGTGAATTCTATCTAGTGCTAATTTATGCAGCTCTTAAATTCAAACTATGATCATTTTTAAACACCACATTTTAAGAAAAAAATCCCATAAAATTCTATCTCTTGAAAATAAATTTGAATATTAATGTTTAAGTCACTGTAAAACCAACCTGAAGGCTTTGGAAACACTGTGTGATATTTTTTGTTTACTTTTTGCAATTCAGCCTATAAAATTAACAAGTCCCTGCATCCTCACCTAAAATCCGTACTTTAAAGTGCTGGCAATTTCAAAGTTACTTGCTAGTATGAAGCAGCACTTAACTTTTCCCATTGAACTAATGTAGGCATATTAGGAACCAGGATATTTATGGTCTTTTTTATTATTCATTGTAAATGACTTTTTTCTTATTTTTCATTGTCAATGGCTTTTAGAAATACAGAAGCAAAAACACAAATTTAAGAAAAAGCTTTCATTTCAGAAAATTGCTTAAAAGTGTTTATCAACAGGTACTTTTAGTTATTTTTAGAGTTCTATGAATTTTGTAATATTTAAAATTCTTTTCCAGCCCAGAGGCAGGCCCATAAGACCCTTAGAGGCTGAATTCATAACCATCAACATGAAATTATCAGGTTGAAATTACAATAACCATCACAGCTACGAAGATGTGAAGGAAAAATCTATATAGAGAATTAGTCATGTATAATGTGTTAAAATGAAATGGTACAAGCTCTCAACGCTCAAATGTTATGGTCCAAAATGCAGACAATATGGGATGGAAAGGGTTAATAAAGGATTGGCTATTAGCGGCTCAGTTTAGAGAAGTTTCTATAGAGGATATCTATTCACCTGTCGTCCTTTTGGTTGGGTAGTTGATGGCAAGTCCTGTAGAATAAAGCCAACCCAGGAGAAAAATTTTCATTTACTTATCAAGAGCACAAGGTAATTTGTGTGTTCTGTTACAATATGGTTAAAAATGAGCTACAATTAAGTTGTAAAGAGATCATATGCATTATTTCATTTCTCAGAAATGTTGAGTTATCAAAAAATCAAACCCAGGCCATTTAGCAGCAAGCTGAAGAAAGCAGGTAAGTTGAAGCACAGAGAAAATGTGTTCTTAAGAAACAACTCAGCATCTTCAACACAAAAGCCACTGCAAGTGAAATAGCCTATTTAAAAAAATCCCAAACTAAAAAGAACTGTTGCCCTTTTCAACTTAATCACTCCAACCATTTAGATTTTGAAAAATTCAATGTCTTGGGGATTTCTAGCATCTTAAAAGTATTACATGTTAACTGTTATAAATGAATTCCTTTGGTAACCCTATTTTAAAGTTGGAAATAAAGTCATGGACAATTTTCTTCCAGAATATCTCTTACTGGGGCTCCAGTGGCACAACTGGTTAGTGTGCAGCATTATACAGAATTTCTCTTACTGATAGACTTAGAATATCATTCCATTTGACATGATCTCTCAAAAGGTAAAATTATTATGAATAAAACTGATATATTTTTATAGGGCAAATTAAAGTCAGGAAAAAAGCAATACTGCTGCATTCTTAGAACTCTCCTTAATTGCAACTGAGTAATTGCAGCATCAGCAACTTAAAGAAGATTTTGTTACCCCCAAAGATTGCAAACCTGCACTTGTGCGTGCTTCCGTTTGTTTAAATAAATTAAAAGAGCAATTCTATGTTCCAAAATGGAGAGTTGTGAAAACCTGGAAAATTTTCAAGCTTGAGTCAAATATAAGTACTTTGTGTTAAAGATGTGATAACAGCGTGGCTTAAGTGCAGTGTGAAGCCAGTTTCTTTTGCTTTTCACATCCAGGCAAGGCTTAAAATTCACGAAAATATGTGCACGTACCACAATAACAGAGGGCACACCAATTCGTAAACTTAGATAGCGGAAACTAAAACATGTTGCTGATATCCCTCAGGATGGAAAACTACAAAGCCCGAGAACATCCAAATGCCTACTCTACAAAATCATTCCATTTCTTTATCTGTTACCAAATTTTAAAACATTCAGAAACTTAAAGGCAAATTTCCATTTATCACCTTTGGGTAGGTCTCAATAAAGTTATCCATACTGGTGCGGTGGCATGGAGTTAACTTTAGAATGACCAGAACAGTCTCGAACTACATTTGTTTAAATGTAACTAATGAAAGGAATTTTTAAGAAGGACATGTTGGAAAAGATTTTCCAGGAGTAAACTACATTGTAGCTGTAGTAGCCTTGTATATCTGCAGAAGACAATTATTTCCACTGAACACATGTAACTAGAACACTCATGGCAGGTGAGCACCAACAAAATTGTCACACTTTGTTGTGTGGAGCTAGAGTTCTTACCGAAACAGAATTGTTAGTGCTGCTATGACCATTAGCAGGGGACTGTCTGGAAGTGGAGGGGGAATCTCTCTGAAATAAGACACAAGCTTCATTAACACAGAACACCAGAACAGAAACACAGAGATATTTATATCAACAGTTACAACCACAATCTGACAACCATTTCCTTTGAGGTTTGAACTATAAAGGTGCCATACTAACTTACTTGCATGATTTCACAGAAGTATGAAAAAAAGTTTGCAGTTTGAAGACTCACATACTGTAAGTGATGACTGCATTGTCATTAATCATTTCTTTTCTGTCTCCCACATTCTATAACTTTTGCTTTCTTTTGAGGGGACCCAGAAGTCACATTATATTAAAATCCTATCAAATATTATAAGATGACAAATATTACTATAAAATGATTGTGCTGAAGATTTCAACTGCCTATTTTTTTAAATTAAAAACTAGGGTTGAAAAATAATTAATAATTTTAGGTATCTCAGTGTCAAGCATTACTGAATAACTCAATTTGAAAAGAAACAGACCTAACAGAAAGTCCTGACATGTAATCACCTTAGATCTTTCTATGATAAATATTACTAGTAAGAATAAAAGATTGATATACACATGAGAAGAATTCTTTTTTCTTTATGTTACTTTATCAGACTGATTAGAACAGTATTCTTGGGCCAATAACAAAGTTACACTTCTGGCCAAGGTCCCAGGAGCCACCACTGCTCTCCCTATAGTCACACTTGTTGATCACCCACTTTCCGCTGTTTAGTACAAACTCCTTTCCAGGGTTCACTGCCTTAGTGTCCAAATTGATTTTAATGATAAGAACAAGGAGAGGAAGAAACGAGTATTTATTAATTTTTGGTTTAGTAGAGCTCTTTTAAATCTTTGAAGTCTGCATTTCTGCTCAAAAGACATTTCCTCCCCTCTGGAAGACTCTAAGAAAACTTCTGGAACTTGCTAGCCATAAAGGGAATGAGATCCTTTAGAGGAGCATTCTCAGATGTTAGTGAGCAGACTGAACCAGGAGCTACCTCCGAGACTCAAGTTAGGAGGGCCAGGGTAGGAAGCAGTTGCAAGGACCTGGGGGATGCAGAGAGAGGCAGGTGACCACAGAGCCTTTCTGTGGGAAGTCTGGCCTTGGCTGGAAAGAGTCCAGCCAACTCCAACAGCCTGAATACTGCCTGAGTACAGGAGAGTCAGAAAGACTCAGGTGGGGCCGGAAGGGGAGGATCATTATTTTTTCCACTATTAAAAGGTGAAGAAGGTAAGAAGGGGGTTCTTACTCAAGAGCATAGAATATACTTGTATAATCCCGCTACTACCCCCAAACTAGTTTGATCACTTGAAGAAATAAAATAGAAATTTATATTAATAACTAACAATACTTCTTAGCTAGCCACAAAAACAAAACTCAGCTATACTTAGTAAATGTCTTCAATAGGTGAGAAATGGTATGAGGAATACCTGTGATTTTAGAATATTAAAGTTATTTACATAAAATGTGCACAGGATATTCTTTCTTTCTTGGCAAGGTCTATGCTCTAGATAATGTATTTTAATCTTCTGAATAGTGGAGCAGAAACAATTCTGCATTTTCATTTCAAACACACTATTAATTGAAGTTCCATAAGAAGCCACCAAGGGGAGCTCCAGACCTGACATAATGGATACCTGACTGTCAGGGCTCACTACAAATGCACTTGACAAAATTACAAATTCTGATTGTGCAAGTCTAGAAAAAAATATGAAGCCTCTGAATTTTTTCTTGTGAAATTTCCACTAAAATATCACTAATTTTTTCCCTCAATTTCTCCTAATTATAAATCTAATAAGTTACCTGCCAATCTTAAAAATTAACTTTAGAAAACATATAGTTCATGCTGATGTAGCCATACTTGGAAGATGTACATGAAAGAACAAACTTCAATAAATAATACTTAAGCTGAATGTGCTATGAATAAAGAATAATACTTTTTATGCCAGCTTATATATTCAAATATAAAATAGATTTCTGAATCTCATTTAATAGTCAACATAAAAATGAATAATATAGGTTGGAAGAGGTACAATTTCTATAGGAAAAATCTATTTTAAGAAAGAAACTTTGGGATTGTGTTACTCTAGAAAAACTTCCTTGTTTACAAATCACTTAACATTCCAAATACAAACAATTTTACAAAATGTTGCAAGAGCCTACATCCCTGTAATAAAGTCAGTCATCAGTGCATCAAGGACTTAATATCCGCTCTCAAGACCTGTCATGATTATCTGAACAATGCTATCTCAAAAGAAATAGATCATTTCTCAGATTCTTAGAAAGAAGAACTATCTATATGATTTCTTAACAAGGGAAGTGAATGTACTTCCTGGAAATTATGATCTGTATTTTTTCCTCAGAGACTACTGTTTGTCTTTATCATGCCTTATTGTAGCTTTTCTATATTAGGGCTTACACTTTAGCCTGCAAGAAGTTCAGGAGCTGAGGAGATCTGCATGGAAGCAGGGCTGAATAGGTGGAAGGGACCTCCTCTGTTCCGTTATCTTTGTTGTAAAATTGGTGTGCAGTGATCTAACAGCACAGGCAGAAACAATTTCCCAGAAAGCAAAAACATTCAGCCATCAGCAGACAGTTAGTTAAGAACTCAGAAGAGGTAGGGGTGGTTTGTTAGAGTCATTACCTCACAGGATGAAGACTGAGTGCGGTAGCTTGGCACGATCTTGAAGGTAATACTTCCACGCATTTCCCTCTGGAGGGGGAAAAAAGGGTCTTCTTACAAACAAATGTTGCACATGAAAGCATAAGAAACCACTCAAAACATGTGAGGGAAATTAGTGTAAGCCACCTGATGTCACACAGGTGACATCAAATGAAACCTAATTATAAACCAAGGACACAAATAAAAGTTTCTGGGAAAATCCCAGCAAAGCCAAGGCTGATTGATCTGTTTCTAGAAATGGGTGCAGATATCTCTGCCGGTTACCTTTTTATAGACACGAAGATAAAACACTTAATTGACCTCTTTCACAAGTGACTGTAAATTGAACTAGATCATAGACTAAGTAATTACATAAAAATCTATTTATGTTACTCTGTGGTGGTGTACTCCATAAAGTTTGTTTTTTACTTTATTAATTTTGGTTTTATTTTTTATTATTGTAACACTGTGTTTATTTCATACTTCATAGACATTCATGACATGGGAAGCTGCTCCATCACAGTGAGAAGAGCGATCAGAGGTCCAAAACATCGCCCTCTACTCTCCGTGATGATGAACACAGGCAAGGCCCTGCCACTCTGCTTCTTAAAAACACCCAAAGCCTAATAAGAACACAGACTTTGGACATGTACAGTCAAATCATGGCCTGGTTCTCAGTGACTGTTCTCCTATCTGTGCTGCAAAAAAATCTATTACAGCTGGCTATGACTCAGCTAAACAGGGAAAGAGGTTTCTGACACTGCTGATGTGAAGACAGTTGAGGTCTGTGAGAAAGTAGCTCACATGCATACACACGTTGGTAAGGTTTTTAAAAACATTTTGTAAAAGGACAGTTAAAGGGTGAAAGGAGAGTGTTCCATTGTTAAAGGTGAGTAAAATGTTTCCAAACTCTATTGCACTTAACATTTTCCTATAGATGCAACTTGAGTCCATAATGCTAAGTGAAATCAAACACAGGTTAAATATCACATGATTTCTCTCATATGAGAAGTCTGAAATAGAAATAATTTGAAGAGCAAAATAAAAGATAATAGGAAAAAAAAAGATAACAGGAAATAGGGAGATAGACTTTGTGGAGATGGGAGGGGATCTGGGCATGGTGGGAGACAGAAGGAGGGGAGGTGAAGGGGATATAAAAGGAACAAAATGCAATAGATATATACCCACACCCCACAATGAATAAGTGCATTATGCATTACACATTTATAGTAATAAAAATTTACAAGTTATAAAAATGAGTTCAAAAGGCATAGAAAAACAAAAAATTCCTAGTTGCCAATTTTTATAAAGGTTTGATAAATTCAACTTCACATAAATGATGGTATCAAAAATGCTTTATAAACAAATACCTGTTATTTGTAAATTCAAAAAACAAGTGAATGAACTGAAAGTTAATCTCAGATAAATGGGAAAAATTTCTTTTTCTTACAAGCATTTTTTGCAGTTGTTCCACTGTCTGATTAGCCACACTGATGCCATTGATTTCTCGAATTTCATCACCAACATGAAGTGTGCCTAAGAAATCACACACAAATTTATAAACATGAAATGATACACACTTTATAGTAATAAAATTCAAAGGTGGCAATGTAATTTTTAAAAATTCAGCTGAAGGACAATAGTTCAGAAATTGATACAAATTTGGCTATAGCAGAATTATTTAATTCCTGTAAACTCACCAATACAGATACATCTACTTGTGGAAGGCAGTTTTTTGTTTATTTTTCTGAGAGAGGCAGTATGTATAGAGGTTTGAAAATATGACATCCAGACTGTATGGTTTGAACCCCAGCTTCCTCATTTACTAGCTTTAATATCTTGGATAAGTTACTGCAGCTGTCCATGACTCAGTTTTTACTTTTGTAAAATGTAGATGAAAATAGCACCCACCTCATAGGATTGTTTTGAGGACTAATACCTGTTAGAACTGATCTTGGCACATAGTACTGTGTGACTGTGTGCTGCTATTACTATCTATCAAACACAAGACAAATACTGTTAAACCTGTAAGAATTGTGATGCAATGATAGCTACAGAACACTAAATTTATATTAAATACAATTTAATATTTTACAATAATCTGATAGTTATCTCAGCATCCTGCAATATTTTGGCTGGAAAAAGTGACTGAGAATCAATGTTCAGAGTGTTTTTTAACATTGTGCTTCCTTATTTTTAAGTTGTACATATATATACATACTGATCTGGCTTATTTACAAAAAGCTAACAGTATCTTCCAGCAGTACATATACAGATGGGAATAATTAAATGATACTATGCCTGAGATTAAGAATAATCCAAGATGGTGAGCAGTATGGCAAATACAGAAGGACACAGTGTGGTCATGAGTAGATGATAATTATAGGTGGGCTATGGGTACACAGTGACAACTGTACTATGTTGTCATAATGGGTGGCTTTTGCTTCCAACATGGCTGACTTAGCACTCAACGACTTCCTCACAGTTACATTTCACCTAGGGCATACTTCTTCAAGAGTTGCTGGTCTCAGTGGCTCCCATAAGCCTACCAGTGGGCTGAGAATCAAACCCTCCCCCCCGCCCTTTAGCTATTGGGGATGTCTCAGCATCTCCTGGGGGGATGACTATATGCAATATAGCAAATATGGGGGATTTCCTTCTATCTCCTGTTTGAAGGCAGAGGTTGTTTTCACTGTTTTGTTTTGTTATGTTTTACTCTATTCAATACTCTCTTTCAATTGGTTCTATAATGTTCTGTTTTTGGTTTGATTTTGCTATACCTAATTGACTGTACAACTATTGTGACGATAACGAGATATACTATAGTACCTATTACTACCATCCCAGTATCCTGCTGTGAAGTTCTGTACCAATGTCACTGCATTGTCTCGATTGGCTTTGTTCTGTCTTGTTCTTTTGTATTTTCACTACTTTCAAAATAAAATTAAAAAAATTTAAAAAAAGAGTTGCTGGTCTCATAAAAAGAGTACAGTGCTATAAGAACACTTCTCATTTTCATCCCCACCCTCTTTTGCACACAAAAAACCCCTTATGAGTTAGATCTACGGGGTGGCAAACTAAGGGTGGAGTGACCTTAGTGGGAAAGGTAGATAAGCTTGCTAGTTAGATTCTGAGCCTTGGGCCAACAGAAGTTAAAAAAGCTACACCCAGGATTCTATAGGAAAGCAAACTCAGATCAATAGTATTACATGACTACTGGAAGAACAAGGAACAAATTCTCTTTGATGGAAAGCATTCTCAATTTAGGCCTATGGGACATTCACTAATTAGAACAGTCAAGGAGTTCACAATAGAAGACTACCTGAAATATAATCATGCAAGCTGTGAGGTGTGAGAGTTATCAGAAACAGTAAAGATTTAGAACTGTCAGGACAAGTGATGCTGCAATGATGATAAAGAATATAAAATAGTTGTATGTTAAATATTAGAAAAAAATAAAGGACTCAATTGCAAGGATAAGTACTCATTAAGAGACTACCAGATGTGAGCAGACAAATATGAAAACAAAAAATAAAAAGTGACTAATATATTAAAACAAAAATATAAATATTGAAATAAGATAATGTATGGATGAGTTAAATAGGAGTTTTAGATAACAGGAGAGAGTTTTAGTAGGCTGAAAGATATACTAACCAAAAAATTACCTAGAATGTAGGTCCAAGAAATAGACATAAAGAAAATAGGAAGCAAGAAATAAAGAATATGTGAAAAACATGTTAAGAGATATGGGAAGAATGTCTAACATATACTTAACTGGAGTTCAAAAAGAGAGAAGAGATAACATTTGAAGAAATAATAGTTGCAAATTTTCTTGAATTGATGAAAACATGATCACATAGATCCAGAAAGAACAATATCCAAAACAGGATAAACAGAAATCCCTTGTGAGACACAGTGAAAGTGTAGGACATCAAAGGCTTTTAAAACATCCACAGAGAAAGGACAGATTATCTACAGAGCAAGGACAATCACAAGAACATCTGACTTTTCAGTATTAGTGTCCCCCAAAGGATGTTCTGAGATGCAGGAAGGAATGATGAGCAAATAAAATCATAAGCATTTATAAAACCCTAACAAAAGTGGCCATATGTTTTCTTTTTTTTTGTTTTGCTATCGGGGATCAAACTCATGACCGCGCGCTTGCAAGGCAGGTGCTTATGCTGCTGAGCTAAATCCCTGGTCCCATATGTTATAATATTAATTTAAATGCTATAATTTTTTTCATTACTGAATATTGAACCCAGGGGCTCCCTGCTGCTAGGCAAGCACTCTAGCACTGAACTACATATAGCAGTTCCTTTTTAAAAAAATTGAGGCAGGGTCTTGCTAAATTTTCCAGGCTAGCTTGGAACTTGTCATCCTTCTGCCTTATCCTTCTGAGTAGCTGAAATTACAGAACTGGCTTAAATTTGTAGATTTAAAACAGGTCAGACCTAGAACACAGGCAATAAAAATACATAAGACAGAGTATGATCAAATTTAGGGTCCCAATGTCTTTGTATTGTTTAGGAATGGGATTTATTGTTTAGTGTATAGAAAGTTAAATATGCATGATAAAATGTCAAGGGAACACTAAAAGGATAGAAATAGGGTACTGAAATTTTAAACTACCAGTGGATGTACTGTAAAATGAAATAAAATGTTGAACAAGGTACAGGTCTGTAATCCTAGTACTCTGTGAGACTGAGGTAGGAGGATCACAAATTCAAACCAATCTGGGTAATTGACTTTGTGAGACCATGTCTCACATATACACATAAAAGGTTGGGGATGTTGTTCAGTGTGAAGGCCTCAGGTTCAATCTCTAATACCCTCTCCACCCACACACAGAGGAATAAGTGTATATAAAAAAGCAAGATGGTAGAAATCATCACAATAGACCCTAATGGACTAACTCATTAAAAGACAGAGATCAGTAGAGTATGCTAAAAAATAAAAAACTCAACTTTAGAAATGTTTGAAAAAGACATACTAAAGCATATAGGCAACAAAATAATTAGAAATAAAAGGATGGAAAGAGATATGCTAGAAAATACTGAAACGAAGCTGGAATAGCAATATTAATGCTAGATAAAAAATTTCACATAAAAATATTAAGGATAGAAGTTGTCACTAGACACTCTTATGCCTAATAGCACAGCTTCAACTATATAGGGTAATACTGAGATATCTGTAAGTTGAAATTGACAAAAATCTACCATGATAATAGGATATTTTAACAATTATTGATAGGTCAAGCAGATAAAAAATTAATCAAGATAGAGAAGATTTGAACACAAACATTAACAATGCCAAGCCACTCATACTTGGAACTCTGCATGCAACAACCAAAAAATAGACATTCTTTTTAACTGCACACATGAACCATTTATAAAAATGATTAAAATGCTATGACATAAAACAAGTTTCAACAAACCTCAAAGAAAAGGTGCATACAGGCCACATTGTCTGACCACAGTGCAATTAGTTAGAAGTAAATCACAAAAATGTATACAGAAAGCTCTCCATAAAAACCCATGTATAAATACTTAGAACTAAATTACAATAAAAATGCTGCATATCAAAACTGTTGGGTTACAGATAAAACAGTACTTAGATATTTCAGTTTAATTATCTATATTAGAAAAAAAGTAAGACTAGAAAGAAATGAAGTACATATCTAATTTTAAAAGTTAGCCCAAACCAATAGAGAGCAGAAGGAAGGAGATAACAAAAATTAGGTCAGAAAGTAGAACCTCCTACTTCATCCTAAGGATTGATTCCAGGGCCTCTGCACTGAGCTACCATTCCCAGCCAATCTCCGTTTGGCCCCTCTGTCCCCTCTCACCCTCACCTGGGACAGGGTCTTGCTAAATGACTGAGTTGCCCAGACTGGGCTTGACCTTGGGACCCTTCTGCCTCAGTTCTGCAGGCTGCTGAGATTTTACACATGCACTATCATGCCCAGCTTCAAGGTATGCTTTTAAACAAACTTCTGGCAAGGTTTGTTGCCAGAGGTTGGTTTGTTCTGGTTGATCAAGAGAAAAAAAAAGAAAAGGCACAAATAATTAATAGTAATAATGAATCAGGGAGCATAATGACAGAAATGGCAGAAAATAAAAGAGAATACTATGAAGAAGCTTTCTGAAATCATATTTTAAAAACTAGGAGTACAAAGTCTGTTTGCATATAGATGTCTCCCCTACATCCTGGGGTCCTATATGATACTCTGTCTTCCATGGCTTCTAATGTAGTTATCTGTGATCCAGGCCAGCAGAACACTAACATATCCTCTCTTCTCATCTGTGTTGCACGTGCAGACAAGTAAGAACAAATGAGGTCAACGGTGACTAAAATCCAAAGGTAACTTAAACAGATCTTTTATATGGATCATAAAAAAATACTTTCTTTGCTGCACCATAGGAAAAAAGTTAAGGATGGCAAAGAAAGTAATGTGGATAAAACTTACCTTGCCTGTGAATCATGCCTCCATGCATAATTCTTGCGACAATACAGTGATTGAGCTCATTCATTTTTAATGTGATTCCCTGTAGAAAAAAAGAATGAAAGAATTATGATGAGACAGTGCTTTGTATATTTGTAATTTTGCTGTGCTTAATTTTAACTGTAAGTTAGAAAAACATTAAAGAAAACATGGAAAAATGAAGATTCTCTATTAATTTACATACCAAAAATTGTTCCATGACAAAAATACTATTTTTAGCTTTTTGATTAATAGTGTGTACACATTTTATATAGTGCTTTTAAATCTTGGTATGAGTATTTTCTATGTTGTTTTATTTTTTCATGTTGCCAACTACTTTTTAACTTTTATTGTTGTATAACTGACACACACATATTTAAAGTGTACAGTTTGGTAGATTCAACGTGTGCATACATGTGTGAAACTATCGCTGCAATCAGGACAGTGACTGTATCTCTCACCCTCAAACATTTCCTTATGCCTGTTGGTGATCCACTCTCATCTCTGTACTTTCCCTTCCTTCTCCCCAAGCAACCATGGATGGGCTTTGGCTGACTCCAGATTGGCCTGCACTGTCTATTGATGGACTCATATAGTGTGTATTCTTAGTTGCTGCTTTCTTTCACTCAGTGTTACTATTTTGAGATTCCACCCTATTGTTGCATGTATCAATAGTTTGTTCTTTGTTTTTTTTGTACCGGGGATCGAATTCACGGCCTCGTGCTTGGCAGGCAGGCGCTTAAGCCACTGAGCTAAATCCCCGGCCCATCGTTCTTTGTTCTTGATGAGTAGTAATATTGCATGCATTGCTTCCAGGTTTTGGTTGTATTCCTGGGTTAATCCCCACTTGGCTGTAATATATTCATGCTTTGCATCTGATCCTAATGCAGAGCCTATGATAATACTTTTTATATTGCTTATATTTTAGTATGTGTTGCTGAAGTGAGCAACTATCAAAATTTTAATATTTTGTTAATTTGCTTTGCTAAAATTATGTTTAGAATTTTTGCTTTTACATTCATGAGAGATACTGGTTTGCAGTTTCCTTCCCTTATAATACTGTTGCCTAGTTTTGATATCAGGGTAATGCTGGTTTTATAGAATGAATTGGGAAAGAATTGCTTCTTTTTCAATGTTTTGGGAAGTTTGCACGGAATTGTTATTATTTCTCTACTATGTTTGGTGGAATTCACCAGTTAAGCTACCTTGGCTTAGGGGTTTTTTTTTTTAAAGATATTTTAGTGTTCAATGTTGGGGACTAAACCCAGGGCCTTGTTCATGCTAGGCAAATTCTCTACCACTGAGCTATATTCCAGCACCTGAGAAAAAAATTTTCTTTTGAGACAGGGTCTTGCTATGTAGTTCAGGCTGGTCTTAAACTATGTAGCCCAGGCTGGCCCCAAACTCACAGTGATCCTCCTGCCTTAGCCTCCTGAGCGCTAGGGTGTGTGCCACCATGCCCAGTTTGAGAAATGTTGTTTTTAAATAGAATATTTAAAATATTCTATTGAAGCCAGGAACTTGAGCATGTTCTTAAGCACTCTACCACTGAGCTATATCCTCAGCCTTTAGGCTTTTTTTTTTTTGAGATAAGGTCTTGCTAAATTACTCAGGCTGACCATGAATTTGCAATTCTCTTGCCTCAACTGCCTGAGGCTGGGATTATGGGTGTGTGCCACTGTGTACAACCAGTTTATATCTTTTTAAGTGAGATTTGATAGTCTTTTTCTTTTTTCTCTCTCTCTCTTTTTAAGAGCAGAATATATTTATTGAGAGAAACAAAGCTTCTCTCTGAGAGAGACTGAAGGGGTCCTGGGTGGGTTGCCTGATAGTTTTTTCTTCAATGGAATTTTCCCACTTCATCTTTGCTGTTGAATTTATTGGCATAAATGTGTTTATTTTCATTTTCTTAATATTCTTTTTTTTTATAACTGTGGAATGCCACATCTCTCATGCTTGATATTGGTAATTTGTATCTTCTTTTTCTTGTTCTAATTGTATAATCAATTTTCCTGATTGGTCTAATCAGGAAAAGTGTTTTTGTTTTATTGATACTCTATTGTATTTCTATTTCATCGATTTTGACTTTGAGCTTTGTTACTTCTTTTACTCATTTTGTATTTCTTTTTGTTCTAATTTTTTAAGATAGAAGCTGAGAATATTGATTTCAGATGTATCTTTTTTTAATATAGATATTAAGTGTTACATACTTATCTGTACTGTTTTAGTGGCATGTCACAAATTCTGATATGATGTGATTCATTTTTATCCACTTCAAAATACTATTTAATTTCTCTCTTGATTTCTCCTTTATCCATGGGTTTTTTTTTTAAGAATTGTGTTAATTCTTTTTCAAATAATGGGGATTTTTCTTTTTGTTACTAATTTCTAATTTGGTCTTGAAGTTTGAGAATATACTTTGATATTAATATAGCCACTTCAATTCCCTTTTGAGTAATGTTATGGTATATCATATCTTATTCTGTCCTTTTACTTTGAAACTATTTTATTTATGTGTAAAGTGCATTTATTACTGGTAGCACATAATTTTAAGTCTTTCTTTTTTTTAACTCCATCTGATAAACTCTTTTTTAATTGGAGGAATCTAGACTGCATTTAACATGATCATTGATACAACTGGGCACAAATATATTTTCTTGTTATTTGACTCATACTTGTTCCACTGATTTTATGTTTCCTTTTATCTCTTTTTTGGGATTTATTTATTTTTTATACTGTTTTTCTCTCTGTGTTTTGTCTATTGGCTACAACTCTTCATTTATTGTTTTAGTGGCTGTGTTAGGCTTTACAGCATTCTTTAACCTATCAGCGGCACCTTCAAGAAACACCATGCCACTTCACACACAGTATAAGGACTTTATAATATCTACTTCCATTTCATCCCTCCTGATCTTTGTGCTGTTATCATAATTTTACTTTATATAAGTTATGAACCCCAAAGCATATTGTTACTTTTGTTTAAACAGCTAAGTATCTTTGAAAGAGATTTAGGTGGTAAGAAAAAACTTATAAATTTACCCATGTAGTTACTGTTGTCCTATCCTCCTTTCTTTTTTTTTTTATTTAAAAGAGAATAAAACAAAAGGGGGCAGTACAGAGCAGATCTCTAGAGGACAACATAGGCAACACAGTACTTTACATTAAGTCAACTGGACATCAACAGTATCTAACACCATATCTCTTACTCTGCTATAGTTGAGCATAGT
>PVJX010024184.1:0-28375 GCA_004027295.1 Dolichotis patagonum | reverse complement strand
GTTTCAGGTCTTCAAGACCAGACAGTGGGAAGCCAAGAATGGCTGTCACAGTGTCTCTCATTCTCTTTAAAACAACTATCCATACCTTCATGTGTGTTGAACCTAAACAGAACAAAACAAGCTAAAATCACTTTGAACAAAGAGTGATAGTATTGCTGAATTTCACATCATGACATTACGGAATGAGCACTGGGTACTGTAGTGTCTCTTTTTCTTCAAAGTAGTTGTTCATTTCAACATGCGTTATATAGTTAGTTCTCAAAAACTGTTTATAAGCTCTACACATGCATAAGTCTCTACACATATATCTATCCCTTCTGTATTAGAGGGAAAAACAAAACAAAGAAGACAAAACAAAACAATTCCTAGAAAAACATGAAGCAAAAAGTCATATAAAACCACAATACAAGGTGATCTACAATGGTTACCATGATGTCTCAGCAGTGTATAACAACATTCATAAAAACAAAGCATTGAAGATATTATAAGACTTCAAAAGCAGGCAATAATCAAACCATAGTGGGTATCTTAGTGAATCTTGTCATCTTCAGTGTAGTTGCCTATACTCTTAGACTTGATGCTATCAATCATAACAGATTTGAATAACATCAGCAATACAAGATAGCACTCTAACAAACCAGATTCAAATAAGATCAGTCATAATAAGACAGTATAAATTATACATGGCTTCAGATTAAGTTGATAGGAAATTAAGGATGATTACCATAATATGTCCTCTTATTTTTGGGATAGCTGACCGTGTCCTCAAGTCTAGTGTAAGTAGACAAACTGGGACAGCATGTAATCCATCCAAGCAGAGTGATGAGAATAATGTAGATTTTCAATCTTGTTACCCCATTAACAATATCCTCTGCCTTCCTTTTTTAGACAATTCCTCCCCTTTCACTCCCATAGGGTGCACTGCTTATTTAGGGTCCCACTGCCTCCCTATATAGAGCCTCTCAATGGACCCTATCTCCTGATCTACTCTGCCTATGTTTCTCTCTGTTAGTATTTCGAGGCCCTCTATACTAGAGAATACAGCTAATTTTCTCTGCCTCATTTCTGTTATGCTATTTTTCTGCCATTGGTAGTCTATTTTTCTCTTCCACTCCACTGTCTGCCCTGTTCACCGAGGCCTCTCTGCCACTGTTCCTAAAAATGCTCATATTCTTGTTCTCTCTCTCTAAAATGTCCTTCAGTATTTTTTGTAGGGTTGGACTGGTGGTCACAAATTCTCTCAGTTCCTCTTTGTCATGGAAGCATCTTGCCTCTCCATTAATTTCTAGAGAGAGTTTTGCAGGATACATCAAACTGGGTTGGAGGTTGTTCTTCAGGGCTTGAATTACTTCACTACAAGCTCTTCTTGACTTGATGGTCTGTGTTGAGAAATCTGCCGTGATTTTGATGGGTTTTTCTTTATAGGTGATCTGTTTCTTTTCTCTGATGGCTTTTAATATTCTGCTCTTATATTGAATTTCTGGAATCTTGATTATTATGTGTCTGGGTGTAGCTCTGTTTGGGTTGTAGGTGGCTGGAGTTCTGTATGCTTCATATATCTGCATATCATTTCCTTTTTCTATGTTTGGGAAGTTTTCCTTAATAATTTCTATGAATAGCCTTTGCAATTCTTCTGTTTTGACTCCTGCTTCTTCATTCACATGCTTTATTCTTAAGTTATAGATTGTCTTGTCATCCTCTTCCAATTGTTACTGCCTGCTCCCTTGTTATTTTTAAGAGATCTTCCCTTTCATGATCACACATTGCAAGCCTATGTTCAATTTTTGATAGTCTATCTTTAGTTTCTTTCAAGAAGTTTTTCCAACTTTCTATGGAGTCTTTAGTTTGCTGGTAATCTCTTTGAATCTGCTTCATGAATTCTAGGTTTGCTTTATATTCTTCATCAAACGTTTCTCTCCTTTTGTGTTCCTCCATTCTTCTGTCTGTGTCTTCTTGAGAGACGCCCAGCCTTTCTTTTATTAATCTACTTATCTCTTGTTTAATTTGAATTAATATTTCAGTTTTGATCTCATTTATGATGTCCCGAAGATATCTGTTTATGTCCACTGACGCTGTGTTTGATGTTGCATGTTTGCTGCCCTCAATCTCTTTTATATTTACCTCTCCTGGATCAATATTCTCAGTGTTGGGGGCTGGGGGCTTTTTCTTATTTCTCCCTCTTGTCATGTTTTTGGTTCCTTCCATACAAGTGTATAGTGTAATTCCCAGCCCCTTTTCTTGTTGTTTAGGGTTCTTCTGGAGCAGGTAGGCTAGGTGCTTCTGCCCTCTGCCATCTGCTATCAGAGAGCAAGGGCAGTATATGCTGGCTCTTTCCCTCCAGGCCAGTCAACCTTCATGGGCCTTCACTGTGTCATTGTGTGCCGCACTCAGGGAATGATTTGTGACGACCCACTGGGTCCCGGTCAGGGGCGCGGCCCAGTCCAAGCAGATCCCACCAATCCATTCGTCGAGGGGAGCAACCAACTGAAGCCACTTCCTTACAGAGTTAGGGCTGTCCTGACAAATCCAACATGTCATCCAGTCAGTTGCCCCTTTCCTGTGGGAGGGTCTTATTCCCATCACTCACTGTGGGTTGGTGCTGGTCCCTAAGAACTGCTGGGCTCCCCAACCTCTGACCTCAGGGCGGCTGCAGCGCGAATTCGCAGTGCCTCTGGGTGGGTCGTGTGCAGGGCGGTGAGTCACTCGCAGGGCTGTTCAGCTCCACGCTCCAGCCGCTCAAGCCAGTTGTATCGGTGTGGGTTCGGTCGCTTAAGTCGATCTCGGGCACAAATTCAGGCAGCTGGGCAAGAGCTCATATTAGAGTAGTTTCTTTGACTTCAGTTTCTTCCTGGGTTGAGAGAATCCATCTCCCTCTGTTTGGGTCTCTCCAGGGTGTTCTATTCTGGCATTTGAGCTGTCTCTCTCAGAGAGGCTCCATAGCTTGCTACCTATACGTCCACCATCTTTCTAGTCTCTCCACATTCACTCTCTTGATGGTGTGGAAGATTTCATGAGCACAGAGATATGGAGAAAACTCATCAAGTTGTATGCTGTACATAGCCGGCCTATTTGTGTCAACTCTACCTGAATTAACTGTGGAGAGAATATTTAATCTATTGTTGCCAAGCAGCTGCCAGAATAAAATTTCTCAATTGAGACGTTTTAAAATAGTTTCATTTCAGATCATGTGCTATAAATAGAACATTAAGTCCTTGTGGGAAAAGTAAAAACTTTTTCAATTATAGTTGTTTCCTGTTTCAATGGGATGATTGATTTCCTGTTTCCTGTTTCCAGGGATGATTTTTCTTCATGTGTAGCGAAGAGCACTTATGGGATGCCTACAGAAGTTTTCTGGGGTTGTTTGTTGTAACATGTTACCACTGTCTGACAGGCATAAGTAGCATACATTTATTTCCTTGTAGTTGTGAAGGCTGGAAGTATAAGATCAAGGTGTCAGCCAGGTTGGTGTCTTCTGAGTCCTCTGCCTGGCTTGCAGATGGCTTTTCTCCATGTATCCTCACATGTTCTTCTCTCTGTATATGCCTTGGTCATTCCACATGACGTTCTTTTTATGAAGACATTAGTCATACTGAACGAGGGGCAAGTCCTATTGCATCATGACTTCATTTTAACTAATTACTGTTACAGTGTTAAGGTACAGATCTAAAATGTCCCCCAAAAGCCTCACATTCAGAGCTGAGGCATGATTGGAGGGGTCAGATCCCTAGGGCTGTGACTCAGAGGGGTGTGTTCTTGTCTCTGCTCATCTCTTCCCTCTCTGCTTTCTGGCTGCCGTGAGGTGAATAGTTTCCTTCCACCATATTATTCTGCCGTGCAATGTCTGCCTTAAAGCCAATTAACCATGGACTGAATCCACTGAAACTGTGAACTGAAATAAGCTTCATCTAACTTTTAAATTGTGGATATTTATTAGGTATTTTGCCCTAGTGATGAGAAAATGACTTACACAGAAAATTGGTACTGAGAGTGAGGATGTTGTGACTGTAGCTGATCATGTGGTTCAGAAGAATTTGGGAGTAATTTGCAAGAGTTGTTTGATAAGTTTGAAGACACAGACTAGAGAAACGTTAGAATGCTTTAGAAGAAGACTAGAATGCTGATTAGAATGCCGACATAAAGACCAGGCCTGTCTGGGAACAAGAACTCCACTGGCAGTTGGACTACAGGTCATGTGTGTTACACTCTGGTAGAAAGTTGTATTCATTTTGCCCATGTCCTGAGACTTTGCAGACTACCAAGATTAAGAGCAGTGGTCTAAATAATCTGGGGAAGAATTTTCAAAGCAGCCATATGTTCAGGCAGTGACATGACTACCTCTTGTTGCGTTAGCCAGATCTATAGGAGAAAAATGGCAGGAGTGAATGATTTGAAAAGCTTGCAATTTAAGCCCAAAAGAAATGCCTGAAAAATTGGGATCCAGGAAAGCATGGTTGCTGTTACATTTTGTGTTTGGATGTCCCCCCAAATCTCATGCAGTCATGGGGAAGCAGCCCTTTAGAAGGTGGCTGAGTCTAGAATTTGTGATCGGTTCATTATCGAGCACTGGGATTAGCAGTGTGAGTGCTCTACCCACCCATGGATGGGTAGACGGCACACAACGTAAGGGAGTGAGGAGGCATGCTCTTTCCTTTTTCCCTTTCATCTTGTTGTTTATGACCACCATGAATGGTTGCCCCTTAGCAACATCACCCCGCCTTGGAGCCAGCCGAATATGCACTGAGAACTCCACAAACTGTAAGTTAAATAAACCTTTCCTTCCTTTATTTTGGGTGTCAGGCATTTTGTCCCAGCAATGCCAGAAAAGTAACCAAGACAGTTGCTGAAAAGATTAGCAACAAGAAGAAGCCAAGTGTTTTTGCATCAGGACAAGAAAGATGCTTTGACGGCATCTCATGAATCGGCAAAATTCTACCTCTTGCAAACTCAGGTGTACAACACTGTATAGCTTTTGTTTTAGAAGAGTACTCCTGGATTCCCTGCTCAAGAAGGTCACATAAGGAACCTGTTCCTTATGATTTGTTTCATTGTGCCCAGCCCTCCAGACACTCAGAGGACTCTGCAGTCCCGATCCAAGGGGACTAGGTACTGCTGAAACTGGAAACAGACCTTGGCATCATCCATGTGGTGTTAATTTTTCAGGTACACAGAGTATGAGAGCCCAGATTTTGAAGAAAGGCCTGGGAGGCCAGGCAATGTGCCCTTGAGAATACATGAAATGTGAGGGTGAAGCCAAAGATGCCATGGAGACCACAGGAAGCTGGAGATGTCAGGAACATGGGTCATCTGCCTAGGAAAACCACAGGTAGTGAACCGAGTCAGGCCAAGAGAGAGGATATATAGGCTGCAACTGCCACTGCTAATGTTGTAGGGAAGAACTCCACAAACCCTTTGGAGTTCACATCTCACTACAACTTGCCCTAGGCACTAGACACAGGAATACAAGATTTAGTGTCTTCCCTGCTGGGTTTTGATCTTGCTTTGGTCTATTCCTTCCTATCCTCCATCCTCCCTTTTGGAATGGGGATAATTATCCTACGTTGGAAATGTTTGGCTTTCTTCTTGATTTTGATAGGAACTCAAAGCTAAGAGTTTGCCTGGGGTCTCAAAGGAGACTTTGGACTTGGACTTTTCATCAAAGCTGAAACCATTAAAACTTTTTTGATTCTTAGAGGTGAGCTAAATGCATTTTGCACAGTGACAGTGAGATTTTGGGGGTCAGGGATAGAATGTTATGGTGCCAATCTAAAATGTCCCTCAAAAGTCTCATGTTCAGAGATGGGGCCTGTTGGAAGGGGTAGACGGTGCAGGCACGCTGTGGAAGAAGAGTGTTCTCTTCCCTGGCTCCTCCCTGCTCTCTCTGTTTCCTGGCCTCCATGTGGTGGACAGCTTCCCCCCACCACGCCGTTCTACCATGTTGTTCCCCCCTGAGAGCAATGTACCGTGAACTGAGTACACTGACACTGTTTGCTGAAGGAAGACGTCTGCCTTTGTGCTGTGGGTGCCAGGCATTTTATCTTGCTGATAGTAAGGCAACTAATCCACACAGGGACCTTGTTGCCAAATAAAGTCACATTCTGAGGTGCGGACAGTAGCATTTCAGAGAATTTAGGCACTAAGCACAATTCAACCTGCAGCTAAGTTTTGCCTTACATTTTTACCCATTAGAAAAACAGAATAAAAAAACAATGCAAGCCTCTGTGTTGAAGCCTGAGAAGTGGCCACACTACCTGTGAAAAGCCAGGAAGGAAACGGGATTTCCTCTGAGGTCTCTGAGCAGCATCTGTGGCCTCCTTGCTGTCCGGAAGATATTTCTTTCCTGCCCCCTGACATTCGTTCTTGACTTGGGACACAGGTTGTTTCCTGACTGGGCCTTTGCCTTTGTCTTTGGGCTGCACCTCTGTAACTGCTCGCCCTGGGTGCTCTGCGGTCTCATTCTTTCTTTTTCTGAGTTTGGTTTGTTGTCCTTTCTCCGGCCTTACTTGCTGCCATCTAACACCAAGTTGTCCAAATGAGTGAAATTCCCTGGAAGTTAGCGATCTACATTCAACTTTAGATTCCTGGGAAAGTCACAAACCCTTTGAACAGAGAGAAAACAGAGGATTCTGGAACAATCACGACTCCACAACAGAATCTTGGATTCAAAGCCTGATTTGGTGAATTGTGTGCTGTTGGGGGTGGAAGGAAATTTTCCTCCTACACATTCTGGAAAGAGCATCGCCCACACAGTGGGGACAAGAGGATGGGCCACTTGCTCTCTCCAGCGAGGAAGCTCCCAGCCCACCCTGGCTGTGGAACAGGGAGGGTCTCTGGCTCAGGTGCTGATGGGTCCCAGCTGGTACATATCTGAGGCGAGTAATAGCCCTGTCCAAGGTGCTTTTTTCACCCACTGTCATCACAGCAGCCTCCTTGATAGGCAGCAAGAGTCTGGGGCTCTGGGAAGCTGACTTCTCCACACACAGGGCGCTTGTGCACTCAGCACCACACACTTCCTGGCCGGACCCATACGGGCATTTAAATACAGCCTTTTATACCCACTCTTCCTCCGTTACAACCTGCTTGTGTCAAGTTGAACAGATGTCCTGAATTCCTGCAAATGGTCCTTCCTGCAACCACCAACCTTCCTGCTTACCAGCTTTTCTTCCCATCAACCTGCATTTGTACTTGAATATTCCTTTTTTTAAGGAAACAAAACAACCCTGTTATTACAAATAAATAAAAATGCTGTCTGTGTAGCCTCTAAAATTACCCCATGTTCTAGCTGGGGACTGCAAGCCTGGCTTAGGGAACAGTGATGGACAAAGGTACAGCCTTCCAGTCCTTTCCTACGGGTTCTTGGGCCTTAGCATATGCCTGCCTTTTTGAATAGAAGGAAAAAGATTCATGGATTTGCCCTGGGCAGGGGTCATTCTTTCGGGGTCCGTCAACTGAGAAAATCTGCATGGAATGACTGGGCTCCTTCTGTGGTCTGCTAGTATTTCCGAGGAGTGAACTGGCACCCATTGACAATTGCACTTCCTCGAGCAGGCGATGACTTGTGTGAAGCTGCTTGGAAACTCAGGCTTCCTGGAATTCCACAGCTGGGAATCCTGGGTTTAGAAGAAAGGGCCAAAGCTGTCTCATGCAGCCATCAGAAAATTGCCTTCTAGCTGCCTGGGGGTTTGCTGGTCTGTGACATGTCTGCAAGTGCGCCTGCTTACTTAGCCTCACAGATGACTTTTTTTTTGGTGAGAATGCCAATAAATATTATATTAACAAGAGAAAATAAAGCCAAAAAATCAATACAATACCTTCTGTGAAATCTCAGAAGATAAGTAGGGCTCTAGAGAGAGGAAGGAAAGAGAAGTGAATAGGAAAGAAAGGAGACAGCAGCAACCAGTGGTGGTGGGACTGACCACGGGGCCTGGACTGATGGGGTCTCTGACCTGGGAGGGAGGTGGCAACCACGCCTTTTTAGCTCCTTTATAATCACCAGGCCGAGCTGCCGGGGCCAGAGAGGGAGACCATGGGAGGTGCTTGGGAGTCAGTCTCTGGGCGCTGGGGATCTCACCAGCGCCCTGAAAGGAGGGGAGTGAACTAGTGGAAGGGAACACTGGACAGAGCCGCAGGGGTCTGCCTCTGGTGACTACGAAATGTACCAGGGCTGCCCTGGGCTCCTTGGGGGTCCACCAGGAAGGCAATGAAGCAGGCAGGAGTGAGAAGAGAGGCAGGGCAGAGAGCACAGGCCCCTGCCCTCCCGCTGTGGGGAAGAGGATCGGGCTTCTCACCCTGGCTCACTCCCTTTGGGAGCTGAGGACAGTGGACGGCCACCTCCAGGGGTGCAGTTCTATTGAGGTCCTGTGGCCCGGACAGGCCGCACTCACTGGGGTGCTCTGCTTTCACAGATGCTCAGCGCAGCCCAGCCCAGAGTCAGAAGCAAAGGACTGCAGGTGGGCAGTTCCCAGTGCCATGATTTCATAGCAATAGGAGGAGGCAGGCAGGCGGGGGGCCTGATAGATAGATCATAAGGCTGCGGTGAGTTTATCTTAACATTTACGAAATCCCCGAGACTTTCTGGTTCACAACAGTGTCAGTATGACTGTGTCCTGATGATCTGTTGCAGAAACAAACAAACAATACCTTTTATCTCTCTCTCTTTCTTCTTTTTTAGTTCAAAAGCTCAGAACCAATAAAGCCCGAACTTTCACAGTGGAGCGGAGTAGTTCCCTTGACTGATAAAGGTCTGTGGGTTTGGGGCGCCAAGCCTGGGGATTGCACACTCGGTGAGAAAGACCTCTGGGGATGTTAAAGACAAACCTCCTTCAGTGCCGAATCCAAGACCTTCCAACAGTAAGTTCTGGTGATTCAGGGAGGTCGGCCCACAACTCCAGTCAACCCGGCTCCAGGGTGCCTTCGCCCTGCAGCTGCCTGTGGGCTCGACTGTTTTGTTCAGTGCCCTGCAAGCTCCAGCACTGCTGGCCTTTCATAAATGACATCATCCAGCTACTGAAGCCTCCCCTCAACAAGAATCAGGTGAACAGTAGATGTATCTTGTTCCGAAGGAGTCTTCAATTATTTTCCATAAGAACTCAGTTAGCTTGTGCCTGATGGCATTCAGCTGAGCGACTAATTGCCTGATGGAGACAATAAAAGCTGCAGAAATCCTTTGGAGAGAACTTCAGTGGCATATGTGAGACGTATGGGAGCCTTAGCAGGTGGAGAGGGGGTGAGAAGATGTGAAGGACAGGCGCACAGAGAGGACAGAGTCCAGGGATGAAGCCTTCTCCAGGCACTGACCAGGAATCAAATCGGAGTGAGGCACTGAGCTTAGCACCTAGGAAGTATCTGTTATTGACACCAAGTTGGAGGTAGGAAGGGTGGACCTGGACCAGGAAGATGTCAGAGTGGTGAAGTGTGGAGTCTGCACACTTGCAGCCCCCAGTAAGATGCCAGGTGTTCAGGCAGGGAGGATCATGGGAAAGTGCTGCTCTGGGCAGGGGAGGCAGGCAGCAGCAAGGCACTCTGGGAACTGATCTTGCTGCTTGTCTTCTGGAGGTAATAAACAGAACCCTGTAAAAGTAAATAATTAATAAATAATAAAACAGTAGCACATGGAGAAACCTCTGCAAAGAGTACACAAAGTAGACTCTGAGGTCCAGAGTGGACCTCTCTGAGAGCACCAGCCGGCTTGGCATTATCAGCTGTGGCCTTAGCAAACGTTTCTAGAGATGATGACCAGGACAGAAGCCCCGAGGCTTGCTTCTGACCTCTCTGTCCCTGCAGAGTTCACACACAAACTCTCAAGTGCATGCACACAAATAAGCACCTGAGACCATGCACATACACACGCATGCACACGTACACACACATGATACTCACACATGCTTGTGAACTGCATTTAAACACATGCACACATGTGTACTATACCTTTCCTGGTTTGTTCAATCTTAAGTCATTCTCTTAGTTCATCTGCTATAACAAAATATTATAAGCTGGGAAACTTGTAGACAATAGAAAGTTATTTCTTGCAATCTGAAAGCTGAAAAGAACAAGATCAAGACATGGCAGATTCAGTGTCTGCTGAGGTGCTTTGTCTGGTTGTTAGGTCCTCCTTGCTTGGTCCTCACGTGGTGGAAGGACTGGTGAGCTCTCTAGGGCCTTCTGAGCTGAAATCACGAGATCTCCACACTTATGGGTCCGCTCTCAGGACCCCATCACTTCCCAAAGGCCCCCTCTCCCATCTCCCAGTGCCTAGAGGGTTAGGGTCCCAGGATATGAATCTAGGGGGTCACGAGCATTCGGATCACCACAGCCGTCTTTACTCACCACCCTCCATTCTTGTTTGTGTCAAACTTGAGTTCTTGTTGCTTTTTCCACTTCTGTGTGGATGAAGGTTGAAGGGTGAGACTAGAAAATATCTCGGGTTTTGAAAAGACAGATTTGGGTGCAAAGCCCGGGATTAGTGTGTGATACCCATCTGTCCTTGAGTAAGTCTCTGCTTCCTTGAGCCTCAGCAACTCCTGCCACATGTCTCTGTCACAGGGAGGTGAAAATGGCACAACCCCCATGAGAGGAATGCCGCTGTGTGCAGATGGTGGCACCAGGAGGCGCTGCCTTACTCACCTGAGCCCACTTGACACCTCTACTTCTTAGCATGTGAACAGGTATGGACTTTCAGTACCCTAAGGTAAAGCCTTAAAGGTTTGCTGTACAACAGCAGCAATATAGCTAACATTACTAAACTGTATACTTAAAAATGGATTAGATGGTTTGATTTACTTTGTGTTTTTAATCATGATTAAGCTTAAATTTAAAACAAATTGTGGGGTGAATCAGACACAATATTTTGGTCATATTTTCATTTACATAAATAGTAATAAATTCCAAATTTTAATGGAAATTATGGGAGAAATTTTGAATTTCAGAAATTCAGTCCACTGGATTTATTCTTTTTTTCTGCTTGATTTGGGGTAATTACCCGTTTTAGTGGCAGGCATTCGGTTTAGTTCGCAGAGACTGGGAAGCTTTCGCTGAGGAGAGATATCCTGCCACTCCGAGGGGTCCACGCCTGCAGTCTGCAGGGACCTGGGTGTGCAGACATTTCTGAATATCCCAGCAACTCTGACGCACAGTGAGGATGAAGACCTCTGATCTGCAGGGACGGCATCTGACCGTGTGGATGGTGGAAGCAGCCCTTGGCACGGGGAATTCTGCAGCGCAGGTCAGCACACACTGGAACAGAGCAAGCACAGGGCTGTAGAAAGAATGCACTTCCCTTCCCACGAGCAGAGGAACCAGGAGGAAACATCGGTGACTAGCAGCTCTGCTAGGGTCAGGAGTGGAAGAGCAGTTCACGCGACCCAGGGCAGGGAGGCAGCAGTGTAATCCTCACGGAGCTGGCACTGAACTTCGAATCAGCTCTGTTCCTGAACAAGGGGTTCTCTGAAGATGCCCATGAACTTGTAACCTTCAAAAATGCTCATAGGCCCACCTGCAAGCCATTCCGCAGGCTCAGTGTCAGTTCCTTGGCTCCTGAGAGCATGTGGCAATAGGCAGAACGAGAGTGGCAATGCTTATGTGGACACACACGTCACCGCTGCCATGTGCCACCATGGAAGCTTCCACTGCCATCAAGCAGCAGGCCTGCTTCTCCCCTAGGTGCCCAGGCTGGCTCTGGGGACAGGCGGGGACACTGAACAGTGGTGTTTCGGCAACATGTTAAGTCCCCATGGCAACCGCAATGGTCAAGTCCCAAACAATACTAAGGCACTGGTCCCTCTGATCACTGTGACACAGTGTGTTAATCATATTGATTCTGCTTTTAATTTTCCTCTGCCTGTGGTGGTGGGGCTCCAATATTAAATCGGATATGGCGCCCGGGAGCCTAGAGTCTGCTGGGTTCCTGAAGGGGGACAGAGGTTAAGAGGACAGCTGAGTAGAGAGATGGAGAGGAGGACTGAGAGGAGAACGGAAGTGGGCATGGAGGAATCCATGATGGAAAAAGGATGATAGCTGGATGGATACCTACATTCACGCACGCATTCATAGATTGAGGAGAAGGATACAGATTGATAGGCAGGCAAGGAGGTCTATGGTTAGGTAGCGTTTGTATGACAGAAACAACTTCAGTGTCACATGGCTTTATTTAGTCTTTACAGTAGTCCTATGGAACAGCTACGCCGTAACTACTTTTAATTTATGGAAGAGAACATTGACCCCCGGTAACTTGGCAAAATCACACCACTCACGAGAAGCCAAGCAAAGACTTAGACAAGGAGCTGCCCGTGCCACAGAGCCTCTCAGCATAGCACCACCCTGAACTCTTGGTCTGTCTCCTGCCAGGTGCTCTCACCGCCAGTGAACTCCGCAGTCCGCAATCAACAGCGAATTTCTCAATGACACGCACTTCCGAGACGTCACACAGCTGCCACTACCCATGCCGGGAAAAGTTTTCTAGCAAGTTGCTGGTTGGAAAAAGGAGGGTGATGGAGGAGGGAAGAGGGACCTCAAGAGCAGGAGGGAAAGGGATGCACCACCCAGAGACGCCAGAACCATGACGGTGGCTTATCTTGGTTCACACATTTACCAGGGACCCTCCCTGGTGGGAATAGAGCAGGGGTTTATTCCTTCCCGTCCTGGTACAAATCCTCAGGAGGACAGAGTTGTAACTGCATGGAAGGTTCCTTCGAGCTCAGGGCAGGAAGGAAGGGGAGGGCAGGTAAGGGGACATGCTCTGCGGTGTTTGCTGGGCGACTTTCCCTGCCTGTGGCCTTCTTCTGAAGGACTAAGAGATGGATCATGACAGCGAGCAGATTTTGGAGAATTTCCTGAGTCCCCTTGCTCTCTTGGGGCATGGGAAGCCTCAGACGGCTGTCTCGGAATGCGTGAAGAATGGCACAAGGTGCAGCTTTCCTGGACCATGCTCGGGGGGGGGGGACCAAGCCTAGCCACTGTGGCCTGGCACAGAAGCCTCCACTACCCCTTGGCCTCCCTGGACCGGGGGCCCTGCAGCTCTCCATGCTTCTCCAAACCACCTTGGTCTACTGCAGCTGAGGTGCTGGCTTCAGACTCTGAGGCCTCAAGTGTCGGCTCCTAACTCCTGTGCACTGCAGTCCCCTCAGCTGCGATGGAAGTAATAGCACCGGAGCCTTTTGTTGGGGGACAGTTCTTAGGCATGTCTGCAAGTGTTATATCAGCTTTTGTTCTGGACTATCTTTTCAAGGATGCCTGTGTAGAAAACACTTTTGGCAGATAGAGATTGCACCTTTCTCTGGAGCAAAGGCAGAGTTCTTTCCAGACCAAGATAATAATGACGCTGTCATCGTGCAACCTCCTTGTAAGATTTGGGGTGCTTTAGGCTCCAGGCTACTTAGTGTGTGCAGCAACCTCTGGGGCCCAGCCGTGCCTTGCTGCCTTGGGGGTTCAGGCACAAGGGCAATGCGGGGGTGGGGCAGTGAGCACCACTGACTGATGGGGCACACTCTGGGGCGTGTGCCTTCAGGTGGCCTCTTCATTATCAGCACATCACAGAGCGGCTTACACACCCCAAGCCAGCTATCATGTCACCAGGCGATGCAGTCTTATGGAACCACTGGCATACAAGGGGCCATCCCTGGCCAAAATGCCACTATGCTGCTCGTCACTGCTTGAAGTCTTTTGTCTCTGACCAGGGAGTCACACGTATGTCTTCTGTTGGTGTCCCTGGACTTGGGCAACCTAACTAATTAGGGTGCATAAAGGTAAACGCAGCGCTCCACGCTTTCCAGGTGGCCTCTGGGGAGATTCTCTCACTGGGAGCTAGATCCTCAGACCATCACCTTCCCAGCTTCCTCCTACCGAGAGGCACATACTTCTGCAGTTCCTGTCACAGCCAGCTCTGCGTCCCAGCGTACTGCGTGGCTGCTGAACTCTGAAGCATTTTCTGGCATAAATTTTCATGCCTCAGTAACGGCTCTGCTGCTGAAATCTACCGATACCCTGGATCTTCTCTTGCTATCATTCCTTCCCTTAAAAATACCATGTTAAAAGGCCCTAAGCATTCACGCATTCATCACTTTAGCTGAGCCATACGCTAACGCAGGGCTCTTCTCCAGGTTCACACAATTCATTGACTTGGGTCGGGGCTGGCAGTTACCGGTGTTCTAAAATTAAATGAAAGCTGCGTGTATGTGTGTATGTTTTCCTAGGAACAGAGGTTATCAGTTTTGTTGGATTCATAGAAGCACCTGAGGTGGATAAAATCCTTCTATTAGGCGGAGCCCATGGGGCATCTCTGGGCTTTTCTGGGATGCTGTGGTGAGAATGAGCCATGTGATTGGGCCTCAAGTCCCATGGGAAGCTACAGACATGACAGAGGCACAAATGCAGAAACCTAGATACTGGGTGCAAGAGAGAAAATCGGGCAAGAAAGGAAAGAGCCCCAGACTACAGCACTTGCAGTCAGGATGGGGAAATACAAGACCATTTCTTCTGGAATAAATCTCTCTTTAAAAGAAGTAAAGGCCTTTCTGGAGGATGTGCAAATTCAGAGACATGTTGGTGTGACCTAGTCTCTTACTCTGCTTGGGCTTCCAGGAAAAATACCAGGGACTAAGAACTTAAGCAACACACAAGCATTTCTTGTAGTTCTGGAAGCTGGCTTCAACACACACACACACACACACAAACACACACATACACACGTGAAGGCAACGTGATTCAGTGATCAACGTGATCAAGGGTGCACTGTGGTGGTTAATTTTATGTCAAACTGAGTAGGCAAGAGAGCCCCCCAATAAACATGTGCTAATGAGGGTGTTTCCAGACAAGATTAGGGTCTGAATCCACCGCCAAGCAAGTAGGTTGCCCTCCCTGTGAATGGGCCCAGCCGATCCTTCTAGGGCTGAATGAAGCAAGAGGAAGGAGGAGCCTACTCTTCCACTGCTTCACAGCTGAGCTTGGACATCTCCTTTTCTCCCGTTTCTCCAGCCTTCAGATTGAGGTTTGCACCAGCTGCTTCCCTGGCTCATAGCTTTCACATTTGCAATGAATTATCCCATAGAGCTCAAGATCATGGAGGGCAGGGAGTGGGACCTCTTTGCCTCTACAGTCAGGCAAGTTATTGCTTTATCATCCATCCATCCATCTACATCTCCATTGTATCATTTCTGTTTCTATGGAGAACCCTGACTAACACATGCAAGTAGGCTGCTACCCAGGGACCCAGCCTCTCCATGTGGTTTGGAGGAACCCTATGTGTGTGACCAACATGTGCACTGGAACACCTACAGCAGCACTACAGACAGCCACACTCCCTGCTGAGAGTCAAAGGTTTGGCAGCAACAAAATGGACAGATACCGTGAGGTGCATTCACACTGTGGTGGGGAGGTGGGGGCACTGCACAGCAGGCAAAAGGAACGAGCTCACAGCTTCCAACACAAGCAGGGAGGAATCTCAGCCCGAAAGGTCGAGCAGGAAAAACTGGCTACAGAGGATGCACGGAATGTAAGCTGGTTTATGCAGATTTCAAACAGAGACAAAACGAAGCCTTGGCTTGTCTGGGAATGTGCACATGTAGGGAACAGCTGCTGAGAAGGCCAAAGAAGCAAGTAAGGAAATTCAGAGTATCTCCCTGGAGGTGAGGGGGGCTGGTGGTCAGGGAGGGCATGCGGTGTGAGGAGACCCAGTGGTACTGGCTGTGTTCTCTGTCTTCCACTTGAATCACAGTGATACAGCAGCTTATTCCGTGATGATTTTAAAAAGCTGAAAGCTGCCCATGATGTACAAGCTGGCAGAATCAAAATGCAACCACTTTTGTCAAACCCTAAGAAGAACAATGGCAAAAGAATAATAAATAAATCTGGGTGTTTGGAGAGGAAGCCATCTTACATACACATAGTCGATAATGGTAACAACCACAAACGCCTCTGTGAGAACCACAGTTTTGCACAAAGGCCACTGCAATCACACACACACACACACACACACACACACAGTTTCTGCAAGGACGGATGCCTGTTTATTGTGGACCGATGCCACCATTGTTATTAATATTCATAGCTAAGGATTATTATTTCAAAATAGTTTATGCAAATCTCTTTATTTTGCCTTTAGAAACTTCCCCTTTCCTCAGTTTCCTCGAGTGTACACATAGTTTCCTACTGAATGCATTCCCATTATAATATCTATTTTTAAATAAACTTACTATCTTTGGAGAATCTCTGTGATATTTGAATTTGGATTTTGACTATACACACATATATGCGTCACAGTACGTATATATCATATATACATACATATATATTATAAACATTATTTGTATGACTATCTCACATAAAGAAAAAGAGAGACAGAGCCAGGTGTGGTGGTACATGCCTGCAATCTGGGAGGCTGAGGCAGGAGAATCACAAGCTGATCAGTCTGGTTAGTGAAATTTAGTGACTTTAGCAAGACCTTGTTTCAAAATAAAAAATAAAATAAAAGAGTTGGGGTTGTGAGCTGGAGCAAAGGTCTTGTTGTTCAATCCCACTACCACAAAAGGAAGGAAAGAAGGAAGGAAGGAAGAGAAGGCAAAGCATGAATTGGGGTGACTGAGAATTCACCTCTGTGCACTTGCCACCCTGTGGTCACAGCAGACACATGGGACTGTCAGTGCACTTGTCCTGGATGTGAATGACCTTCTGAGAAGGCCAGGGAGCATCACCCGCAGACATCCCGAGAGACTCATGGTCCTGCTGTCTGGGTTTGGCTGTGGAAGGCTGAGGGGTGGGGCTCCTGCCTGCTGGGAAGCCTAGCCCTGCCCACGATGTTGGCTGAACCACATGAGTAGCTGTGCAAGAGCTGCCTGTCCTGAGAAATCACCAAGACTGGCTGAGTTCACTTTTAGGGAATGGTGATGGATGAGACTCAGGCCCTCGAGGGATGACTTCTGTTTCCACTGTTGGCAAGCTGCCAGGGCTCCCTGTGTCATGTGCTTTGATAGAGGCCATGTGCAGCTTGTCTGCGAAATCTCGGGCAGGCAGGAGGTCTCTGCAGTCTATTTGGAGGCAGAACAGTGGCAGTGACAGATCTTCTAGCTCATGCCTGAGCCTCAGGAAGTCAATCATTCCAGGAGCATGTGGGCCCCAAAATAAACATGGGAAAGATCTGGATTGTGTTCGTTTTATAAGAATCTCATGCCTGGTGATTTCAGGTGGAGCTGAGGCAGTGATGCTAGCACTGGGGAGCAGCAGCAAATGCAGATGAACCTTAGTAGAGAGATTTGGCTGCAGAAACTATGATAAATCAAATGCTTGTGGACAAAGATCAAAATCTTACCAGTGAGTGGCAAGTAACAATCAAATCATATCCGGTGGCAGCTTACATCAGCAAGTACTTCAATGGTAGCTACATACGGTGGCAGGCTTTCAGTCAGAACCTGACACATTTTAGTCTGCACATGGCTTATCTGTCATTTTAATTACACTTCTATCTGTGCCTCTGTTTGGTACTACACACTTGTCTCAGTTATAGTTTGGTAAGCCCACCGGTCAACACTAGCCAAAATTAGTGCACAAAAAGTTGCTGGAGAGCTTCTCTGAAGTGGGGGGCAATGATGAGAAAACAGAAGACTCTAAGAAGCCAAAAAGTAAAGGTACATTTAAAAGAAAATACCAAGAGTCCTATATAGATTGTGGGTTTATTGCAACAGGTGATATACAATCTCCAAGACAACTGTACAATAGGTGGTGAATGGCTATCTAACAAAGCCATGAAACATTCAAAGCTGCTTTGCCACATGGAAACCAAGCACCCTGAGTTAAAAGACAAACTTTTGGAGCTTTTTTTTTTAAAAAGAAAAGATGTGAACACAAAGAACAGAAATAATTATTGAAGGCCACCACTTCAAATGTGTCTGCACTGAAAGCATTATTCTTAGTGACTAACTGCATTGCTGAAGTTAAGAAGTCTTACTCCTCATGAAGAGTTGATCCTGCTTGCTGCTAAGGATGTTTGTTGTGAACTTTTGGAAAAGGATGCAGTTCATAACATAGCTCGTGTCCCTCTTTTGACTAACATGATGGTTAGATGAATTGATGGCATAGCAGAGGCACAGCTGTTAGAGAGGATTAAGGAGTCACTGCAGTACACAATCCAGGTTGATGAGTTCATCGCAGTCAACAGCAAGGCAACAGTGCTTGTTTTTGTGCAGTGTGTCTTTCATGATGATGTACATGAGAATGTGTTATGGGCATTTTTGTTGCCAACCAACACCACAACTCCAGAACTATGGAAGTTTTTGAATAACTACATATCAGCCAAAGAGAACTGGTCATTTTCTGCTGTGTATGTGTGGACGGAGCTACCATGATCGAACAGTTTTCTGGTTTCACTTCTTGGGTCAAAGAGGTTACTTCCGAGTGTGAATCCATGCACTGTCATCCGTAAAGAAATTCTGGGTAGCTGAAACATGCCATCTGGCTTTAACAATGTTTTGCATGATTTGATTAAAATTATCAAGCACCTTAAAGTACGTGTGAGAAGATGAACGCAGAACACACATATCTATACTACACAGAAATGACATGGTTTTCTACGGGCACATGACTGGCCAGAGTCTGTATTGTGAGAGATGCTTGCAGAGGTTTCTTTTAGAAAAATAGTCACCAGGGGCAGACATTTCAGTGACAGAGAATGGGCTCTGAGCTTGCCTTCTGGTGTGTCAATCAACATGCTCAAGGAGCTTCATCTGTCGTGGCCTTGAAGAGTGACGACTGTGTTCAAGTCAGCTGATAAAGCAGTGTCCAGCTGGAACTGTGAGGGTCTTCAGAAATACTGGGATTCTTGACAAGTTGGGAACATTAGCAGAAAGCTCAGAAGAAACTGAGCCAGGACTTTCTTTTTCCACCCGGTGGATGATTACGTATCTTAGTTTTCAAAAATTCCAGCATTACTTCCCAACCACAAAAGACCCCAAACTGGTAAGAAATGGACCTGCAACCCATTTGTGAATGAGCCAGGTGAATTCGCACCTGGCAGAAGTCCAGGTGAGTTTTTGATATGACAGTTGTCTTGATGACATAGCTGAAGAAGGTGGAAGTCAATTCAGGTATTTTGGATAAAAAAGACATCCTTTGCTTTATCCTTAGTTCTGCTGTGAGTCTTTTCTCTGGCCATCTCTTGCCCTGTAGAATGTACTTCTTTTCTGCTTCCAATAAATGTACAACTGTGTTGCCTTTTATGTGTGTCTTGCCCAATTCTTTGTTCAGGACACCAGAGACCTGGAAAGAAGCACTGTGGAGTTCCTCATCTGGTAATACCCACTGTCTTAGTTACTTTTCTCTTGATGCTGAGACAAAATATCTGAAATCCAAAGTTAGGAAAGGAAAGATTTATTTAACTCGCAGTTTGTGGAGTTTTCAGTCCATAATCAGCTGGCTCCAAGGCAGGGTGGCGTGGCACACGGGTAATAGCTCAAGGCAGCAGAATACAGCAAAAGCAGCCAGAGCAAAAAGATAGAAGGGGAAGAACAAGCCTCTTTTCCTCCCTTATATTGTAAGCAGGTTACCAGACCCGAGGGCGAGCGTAGCACTTAGACCATCTCCGGTTCCTTCCTCCTGCACAGAATGAGGACATTTACAGAGTGAGAACCCCGGCTCCCTGCTGAGCAGTGTCATTAAGCTTTTAAACTTCTCAAGTTGACACAATGTATCACCATTACACTCTCCAGGGAGGGGAGAAGGGCTGCAGGTGGAGTTGACCACAGTGGCCACTGATTTAATCAGCTATGCTTCTATGTGAGGGTCTAGAGTGCTTCCAAAGAACTGAACATAGAAGTTCCTGTAGGCCAGTGAGCTTCAACCGAGTATATAGACGCCCTTGGCACTTTCCCCACGCCTCGCCCTGTCCACCTCTTCATCTGATGTTCACTGGCATATTGCTATTGTGCGTTGTCACAAAAAACATGGGTATGCAGTATTTTTAAAGTATGCTGAGTTTAACTGCTTTGAATATATACTGACAAGTGACGTAACTGGATCACACCATTGCTCTATTTTCAGTATTTTGAGGAAACTCCATATTGATTGCCGTAGTGGCTGTACTAATTTACAGTCTTACCAGCAGTGTGAAAGCTTTTTCTTCTACACCTTTGCTAGTATGTACTGCTTTTTGTGATGATAGCTGTTCTGACTGGCATGAGATGGACTCTCAGTGCAGTTTTGATTGGCATTTCCCTAATGGTTAAAAATTCTGAATATTTTTTCATATACTTGGCCATTTGAGAAGTCTCTGTTCAATTAATTTGCCCATTAATGGTTGGGCTATTTAATTTTGTTCACTGGCATCTTTTGCAATGTCCTTCATAATACACGAGTACACATGCGTCCCTAAGTTGTGTCCCTAAGTTGCTCTAGCCAATTAGTCGACTCCAAGGAAATGATTGTAGGAACCCTGGTTCACAGTCTCTGAGTCAGAAGCACAAATGAAAACAACCTTGGGGCTCACGATGGGCATCTGAAGTAGGGAGAGATGCAGCGCTGGGGCCCCAGAACCTAACCTACGGGACAACACCATCTCTGTGTGGACGGCATCAGAATGCGCCGCGTTAGAAGACAGCCAGCTGAGGGGCAAGCAGAAACTGACTGCCCCTTTGCTAATGGGAAGAAATCTCCTCCTTACAAGTGGTTACAGAGGTCATCAGTGCTGGTTGTGAGTGACAGTGAAACTGAATCTGGTTTTAAAGTGTTGTCTTCCGAGGGAGCGTGGGGGATGCCAGCCGTTTACAGGAATGATTGATTCAGTGGTGCCGTGTCTCGGTATACATCCAAAGCAATTAAACTCGGCATACCTTAGAGATACCCGCACAGCTAAGGGTAGAGGGATTTGAAAACGAAGCATCTTGGGAGGAGAAGACGATGCAGCTAACACACGTTCTAGATAGTGAGAGTAAGGTAGCGCGTGGTGGTTAATTTTGGCTGGTCATGGATGCCCAGGTGGGTGGTGAAACGTATCTGGTGGTGCTCGTGCCTGTCAAAGTGTTTTGGGGAAGATTAGCATTTGGGTAGGTGGGAAGAGGAAAGCAGACAGCTGGAGGTCACCCAGGCTGTTAGGATTGGTACAGAGGAAGGCCAGGGTTTCTTCCTTCACGCAAGTGGGGACAGCTCTCTTCCGCTCTTCAACATCAGCACTCCTTGCTCTCGACTCTTCTGACTCAGGACTTACAACACTGGCCCTGCAGTCCTCTGCTCCTGGCTTTGATCTGGGACTTATGCCACCTCTTCTGGGCCTGAGGTGTGAGTCTGGATGAGAGGGAGGCCACCAACTTGCCTGGGCTCGTGAATCTTCTTAGCCTCCATAACTGTGTGACTCAGTGCCTTGCAGTAAATCTCCTGTGTCTGTGTATACCTGCCCTCTGTAACATAAGGAATTGGTTCCAGGCTTCCCACAGATACCAAAGACGCTGAAATGCTCAAGTCTTTTAAGTAAAATAGCAGAGAATTTGCATAGAACTTACACACATGCTCCTGTGCAGTTTAAATCAACACTGGATTCTTTGTAACACCTAATATAATGTAAATGATACCTAAATAGTTGCTCTATTGTTAAGGAAATAATGACCAGAAAATTGTTTGGGCATGTTCAAAATATATGCAGTTTTATTTCCAAATATCCTTGGTAGGTTGAATCTACAGATGTGGAACCCATGGAACGATCGCAGAGCGATTCTGTACTCTCATCAGTTCTGGTTCTCTGGAGAATACTGGCCAGTACTGTGAGTGACATGAATGACTTTCAGTCTGACAGGTAAAGTTACACTGAATAACAAACCACCTAGGACTGTAAAGGTGCCACACCGTAAGTCTTGCTTATTACTCATACTGATACCTTCCAGTTACATGGACTACGGGACTGTGTTATGGTGGGTCTCGGGTAGACAGTACCTTTGTCTGTGACAACGCTGTAGGAGGAGATACTGCAGAGACGAACATGTGAATCACTTCCTGTCCCTCAAGCTTCCTTTGCAGAAGTGGTGCATGTCCCTTTCATAATTTAGCAGTCAAGGTGAGTCATACAGTCACACCTAACTTCAAGGGACTGTCACGCAGCCCTGCCATATACAGTGTGATACTCAGAAGGAGAAGAAACAACATCGACACACCTCCCTGAAGTCCACTGACCCCTCACACTGTGCTTGATGCAGCAGAGGTGACCGGAAGCAGATGAGGGTGAGCTTAGAAAGTTTCAGGCACAAGGAAAGGTCCAGGCTTGAGCTCTGGAATAACGCCTTTGGACAGCAAAGAAACGTGAGGCATTTTGTGTTTCAGAAGGAGAACTCCAGAGAGGGGTGTGGAAGTCTTGATGACCAGAGAGCGGTGCTGTCCTGTATCGCTAAGGACCAACAGGACATTGTGAGTGGGTGATTAATTTGAGTTGCATTTCTAAGGTAAAATTAGTGGGACTTGGAGAAAGGTCTGCTCTGTGGTGTGGAAAGAGGAATCCATGGCAGTACAGTTGAGAATTGGGAATTAAGGTGATTGATCTCATAACAGAGATCAACAGGAGAGATGGAGAAACTTGGAAGGAATCAGGCCAAATCTGAGACATTCAGGCTTACTGGTGCTCTGTGACCTGCAGGGAGGGAGCTCCACATAGGGCAGGAAGTGCAGGTGAGGGCCAGGGTTATCGTGCAAGGTTCGTGGAGCAATGGAAACTACTGCAGTGCCAGACAGAGGTCAGGGCCTGAGGAGAAAGTGCAGGCTGGGCCCAGGCAAGCAGAGGCGGGGGCACGCTGGGCAGCCAGGCGATGCGGCTCCCAGGAAGTGGGGTTCAGCCAGCTCTGACAGGTGCTTGGAGTTGGGAATGGATGGGCTTGAAGGGGACACGTCCCGTGTCTCTGGGCTGCTGAGAGATTTTCAGTGATACTCCAGAAAGCCTGGACACAGACATGGCCAAGGACCTTGGAGGACCATTCTTCAGCTCTTGCTTAGCTCTCTGCGTGGCTCAGAAGTTGCTCTGTTGCCTTGTTAGCTGAGAGGGTGTGAAGAGCAGGGTCTCCTCAGGTCCCCTCAGCTCCTCTCTCCAGGCGTCCCCCTGCCTTCCACAGCGGCTTCTGGAGCCCACTTGAATGCCTCTCCGTGGCCTCTCCGTGGCCTCTCCATGGCCTCTCCCTTCTGGGCTCGGCCTCATGTGGGGCTGTGATCTGGATGCACTGAAGTCACCTTTGTGATCCGTGCTTGTCTCATCAGGAAGATTATAGAGTTTAATGGTGAAGACACAGAGGGGAACTGATGCTGTTTATTGAAAATGAAATTGGGAGGAAAAAATAAGCAAGTTTATAGGCAAAGAGGAAAAAAATAAGTAAAGAAGGAGATTGGAATATTAAAAAAAGATTAAAAGAAATTAAAGTGTGGAGAAAGAATGGTGGAAGAGACCAGGAAAGGAGATTTCCTGCGCTGAGGGGTTGGAGCCCTCCCACCGTGGACAGGAAGGGAGACCAACAGGGCAGAGGAACCTGCTGATAAATCCACCTCCAGTAAAGAGTATGGGTTAAACCCTGTGCGTATTCATCTCAGCCCCCTCGTGAGCCCCAGTGAATTCCAGGTAAGGTGTGAGACAGTGGGTAAAGCTATTGGAAAGACTTTCAATGTTAAGAGGAAAGGAGGGCAGCCAGGGTCAGAACAGAGAGGGCTCCCTCTGAGAAGCACGCCCAGCCTGGAGCTACCCCACAGAGCCCTGGAGGGCAGCGTGCCCATGTCCTGAAGTGCTGGGAGAGGGCACGATGACCACAGAAGGCACGTCCTGACCTCTCAGTGGTGGAAATGGATCTGGGAGCTCTGGACTCCGGCAGTGAAAGGGAGAGGCCAGGAACTGGTATGGGAACAATGTTGGTGGCCACTGCAGTGGACAGAACCCTAGCCCCTGCTTCAGGCAGCTCCATGACAGTGAGGTCCCGGTGGAGGCTCTGCTTCAGGCTGCAGACTGCATTACTGTGGGAGCCAGACAGCCCCGTAGAAGCCCTTTGCAGACCCCACTGAAACAACTCAAGCAACCCCAAAAAGGGCCTTGTTTCCAGTACTTGACCTTTAAATATGTACAAAAAAATCATCAGACGCTTGAGAAATTTCCAATATGATTTTCAGAGCTCAAAGGAAACAGAGAAAAGCACACTATCCTACTAGACACTGCATCTGTGGAAAATAATAAGATGTCAGAACAAGTAGTAAGGAACAAAAATGTGCTTTTGGAAATTAAAAAAAACGAAAAATACCTAATTCAATGAGTCAAATTAACGAAATGTCCTAGAAAGCATTGGTAGGTTTCAAAAGACAAAGGAGAGAAAAGTGATTCCTTTGTTGGAAAATGGATGCACCCTAAGACCAGAAGTTTAAGTGAAATAAATCCGACATGCGAGTTTGAGTATTGTGTGCTATCTCTTATATGAGAAATGCAAAGCATAAAGAAGTTAAAGAAGAAAATGAAAGACAGAGCACAGAAAACAGGGAGACAGACATTTTGCAAAAGGGGAGGGTACCAGGAGATGAAGAGAGGACAGGGATGGGAGGGGTAGGGAAGGGGGTAAAAAAGGAAAAGAAATAAAATGCACTATGCACATGTACTAACTCCTCACAGCAAAGTAATCATCATGTGCTACAAACATGTACCAACAAAAAAAAGACCAAAAATTGAAAAAAAGATAGAAGAGCGAAAAAGTAGAATATCAACACACAAAGAACTAGGAGTTTCACAAAGAAGTAATTCATAAAATGGAGAGAAGGATGTATTGATAGGATGAAATAAGACAATTGCCTAAAGGGAGAAACATGAGTTTTCAGGTTGCACATGTCAGATACATTTCTCAGAAAAATATTGAAAAGCTATCAGCATAAGTCACACCATTAAATTACAGCACCAGCTCTAAGGGAAAAATTCAAAATGTTCCCAGAAAGGAAAAAGGAGTAAGTCTCATGCAAAGGACTGGGAACAAACATGACTTCCTACCAGTGTCTAAAACAAAGGTATTTCAAAAACCTCCAAAGCTCTGGAGCAATGCAGTCAAACTGCCTTGGGAGAGTGACTTGGTCCCCACCTGGAATTTTGTTTTCAACCTAACAGTGGATCACAAGCAAGAAGGACAGCTTTCACAGACTGATAAGCTCTCCCACCGGGCCTCCTTCTGAGCTGGGATCTTCTGAATTCTCCTCCTGATGTGGCCTCAAGCTTGGGTTCTGCTGTTGGCCATTTTTTCCATTAGAACAATCGTATAATGACCACTCGGCAGGAGTCCTGTGAGTCCTGGTTGGTCTTCCAGTGAACATAAAGATTGAGGGTTAAAAGGTGAGGTGTTTCCAGAAATGGGCAGTCATTCTAGCAGAGGGTGGAGCCTGAAATGGCTTAGGGAAAAACTTTCTACACTTTATGATCACTCTGGTGACTTAGAGTCTTCAAGTTCTGATAAAATAGACATAACATAAATGGATCATTTTAAGCATTATTCAGTACATGATTCAGTGACATTCAATACACTTGATTGATGTGCACACATTGGCAGCCTCCTCTAGAACCCTTCATCCTGCAAAGCTGGAACTCTGTGCGCATTAAATCAACCCCCAGCCCACTCCTGGGAGCCACCCTTCTATTTCCCGACTGTAAATTTTCTAGGGGACTCGTATAACTGGAGCCATGCAGTATTTGTCATTTGTGTCTGTGTTATTTTACACAGTTTAACATCCTCAAAGTTCATTTGTGCTGTCGCACGCATCAGAATTTCCTTCCCTTTAGATCTGAGCCGTATTCTCTCGTGTACACAGACCATACTTTGTTGTTCTGTTCCTCTTGAGATGGACACTTGCATTGCTTCCATTTTTTAGCCATTGCAGATAGTATGGCTATGAACACAGGTGTGTGAATGCCTGCGTGAGTTCCTGCTTCCAATTTTTTTGGAGGAATAGCCAGGGAGGAGTTGCTGGATCATATGGGGCTTCTGTCTCTTTTTTTGAGGAACCACCACACTGATTGCTGTAATAGATCTGCCACTAACATTCCCTGCAGCAGTTCACCGGGGTTTACATTTCTCCATGTTCTCATCAATAATTAATAATAGTGATTATTATTATTTGATAGTGATAGTGATGTTTAGTGATGGTGATTATTATTATTTTGATAATAGCCATCCTCTTGGTGTGAAGCAGTGCTTGAAGATTCAGAAGCTTGTGCCCACGTTATTTCTCTACTGGCTCCCTGTCCCTTTTTCTTACTTTGGTTTCAGTGTCACCTGGCATCCAGGAAGCACCTGCTGAACGGCAGCACTCAGCCAGAGACTGCGTGTGCTTCATGCACCCGATCTGTGGTTTTCTGGGGGCCGGAGCGCAGAGCGTGCCATGCACAGCTCACCCTTCACAGCCTCCCCTGCCCCACTTGCAGGCCTTTTGCCTCTTGAATATGCGCCCGCTGGGCCCCATGCCCGGTGCCTCCTGTGATGGCGGAAGAGGGGCGGGGCATCTTGCTTTCCTTTTGCGTAAGACATTTTGACAGTTCCATTTTGATCTACCCCAAAGGCTCATTTAACACCTTTGAGCCTTTCTCCCAGAACCCTCATCTTTCACAGTTTCATCTCACCCCCAAACCTGCCCCCACTGTGGTCTGACTGTAAACTGCCCTTTCCCTTCTGAATGAAGCAAAGGCAGTACTGACCACCCCCCATCACCCAGATGCACGTGAGCTGCTGTTCCTGGTGCCCCTTAGCTGTGGTTTAGGTATCAGGGAGCAGAAGATGCCTACCCATGCAAAAGCAAAATGCACAAACTGTGTGTAGATGACACCTGTAATCCCAGCACTCTGGGAGGCTGCGGCAGGAGGATTCCAAGTTCGAGTCCAGTCTGGGCAACTTAGTGACTTGTGAGATCCTGTATCAAATGTGAAGGCCCTAGGTCTAACCTTCAGCAATGGAAATGCAAAAAGCAAAGAAAAAGAAAAAAATAAGAAAAGCTGGAAGAATAGGGGAATTGGGGAGCAGAGAAACTCACCGGCTGGGTGCAGTGAGGGAAATTGCCCTGCAGGAGGCCAGGATGTGCTGGGGCTGGGGGTGCCCTCATCTGCAGGGAAGAGGCCTCTGGGACAGAGCGAGGTCTGAGGTGAAACTTGGGGCCAGGGTGGACCTGCCTCAGTGACACGGTGCAGCAGGAGGTGTCAACTTTCCTGTCTCACAGCTCTACAGAAACGTTCATCCAACACTTGCTTTTTGACAAGATACAGAGGTCATACTGTTGGTCTGTTTTCTTCCCTGGTGCCAGGGACTGAACCTGCGGCCTTGCTGGCTGCATTCCTTGCCTCTCTCCTGCTGTTTCACAGACCCCCTAGGCTGACACTTCCTGGAGCTCCTTTTTGACCCTAAGAACCTATCTACTCCTCTGGAAGACTATGCGGGAGTGACAGGAGGGCAGCCCTGCCCAGAATGCTGCCCTTCTGTGCCTGGCCCAGGGTAAAGCAGGAGCTCCTCAAGCGGCCTCTTGGCCTCTGTGGCTGCTCTCCCAGGCCTGGCCCCCAGGTGCCCCTTCCACCTGCCTGCAGGATTGCTCCTCCCACTGGCAGGGTCTGGCCCCCAAGACAGGTAGGTGTAAGGCCTGGCCGTGACTGCTGACCGAAAAATGTAACCACTAGCTCATCCTAAGCCAAACTGTTGCTTAAGAAACCAAGGCTTATGAAGTGGAGTCTTAACTAGGATTTAAATCATTCACTTGACAAAAGATTCTTGGCTTCCTGGAAACTCTGAACTTGGAGTGGCCCTGGATGTATGCCAGGCCCCACAATTCACAAACCGTCTACCCATCGTACTGCTAGCACTTCACATAAAATGTGGGGCCCAACCCGGCTGTGGTAGCGCACTCCTGCAACCCCAGTACTGGAGAGGCTGAAGCAGGAGGATTGCCGTGAATTCAAGGCCAATCTGGGCTCCATAGTGAGTTCCAGGCCAGTCTGCAGTACATAGTGAGACAGTCAAAAACAAAACAAAACACACAGTGGCCCTGACCCCACCACAGCAAGAGAGATACAGAAGAGCTGGAGGGACGCCCGCTGAGGGCCGACACCTCCCCTGACCCTCCGCCTTGCTGCTTGCAGCTGCCCTTGCTGGAACCCGCAGGCTCTCCTAGGGGAACGAAGGGAAGTGACGCCACCGTGTCCTTGGGCTCATCCTCTACACAGATCTTCCTCCGGTCTGGTGCTTTACAGTGAGGCCTGAAACCAGGGCTGCAGCGAGGGGAGGGGACAGAGCCGGAAACAGTGGAGCGGGAAGATGCCGGGAAGGGAGCGTGGACAACTGAGCTGTGGACGCAAGCTCTCAAGGTGTCTGAGCGCAAAGGGAAAGTCATATCTTCCGTGTCCCCGCCGTGTGCGTCACTGCGTCTAGACATCCCACCTGCC
>PVJX010024183.1:0-28142 GCA_004027295.1 Dolichotis patagonum | reverse complement strand
ATTTCCCATTTTGGGGACCTTTTTATTCTATGACTTCTGTAAATAACCTTTTAATTTCATTTGTGTTGACCCCTGCTTCTTCACCAACACTTATCACTCTTAAGTTATGTCTCTTTGCATCATCTTGCAGCCATTGAGTTGTTATTTCCTGATTCCTTGTTGTTTTTAAGAGATCTTTCCTTTCATAATCACTAGCTGCAATCCTATCTTCAAGGTATGAAAGTCTATCTTCAGTCTCTTTCAAGCAGTTTTGCCAGCTTTTGATTGAATTTTTAATTTCCTGCATCTTTCTTTGAATGTGTTTCAAGCATTCTAATTCCTTTCTATATTCATTCAAGGTTTTCATCATTTTCCTATGCTCCTCTTTTTTGTCTATGTCTTCTTTAGACCTGCTGAACAATTCTTTCAGTATGTTTGTGGTTTATTCTTTTACCTGAGGCATTATTTCTGATTTGCTGCTTTTACAATCTCATGAAGTTGTTTCCTTACTTCAGTTGCTATCCTCGCAGAGATTTCAGGTGTGTGATTTCCATTTTATTCCATGACTGTATCTCCCAGACTTGTTCTGTGTGGGCTAGAGGTCTGAGATTGCCTTTTGTTCCTTCCTCTTCACATTCTCCTGGGTTCCTCCCAAAAGCTGGCTGTGGGGCCCCAGGCACTTGCCATGTTGGCTGCCCCTCCACAGTGTAGGGGAATGGGACAGGCACTTGGGTTCCTCTAACCCCAGATTTACAGAGAGGTAGCAGGGTGGAGGCAGGCTTCTTCAGACCTGTACAGCTATACTGGGGCTTCCCTGACACATGTTCCCAGAGGTACGTGTAGGTGGAACTGCTTCTCTCAGCTTGTGTGTCTACAGTGGGACTCTTGTGATGGTGGCAGACACACAGGGGTGTATTTGTCTGATTCTACTATTGGGTGATGGATGCCTGAATGAACCAAGGGTCGCCAATGGTGACCTACAGGTGCACAGGGTTTACCTGGCTGTGTGTCCCTGCTCCTGCTGGCCACCTGCAGAAAGGAGCCTTCTGGTGGCAGCTCCCTGCAGGTAGAGGCGTATCTGCTGGTTCTCTCTGACTGCACTGCCCTGGGAAAGGCTGTCTTGTCTTTTGTTTACCTCTTGTAATGACGTGGCTTAGTGTAAGTGTCTTGTGGCTTAGTATAAGAGTCTTCATTTATCTTCAATCGGGAAACTCGTCTCTAGTTCTAGATAAGTTTCTTATGTGATTCCTTTGATTTATTTGCCTTCATTTTCTCTTTATGGAATCCTGTTAAACCAAAGGCTACTTGGATTTATCACCTTTTTTTCTTTTAAGTATTTTTCTCCTCCAGTTTATCATTGATTACTTTTTTCTAATCCCGACATATCTGTTTGAATTTAACTTCTAAGAATTTTACTAATTTGGTTGTTTTTGTGGGTAAGGGACATTTGTTTTTAATTTCCAAGATACCTATATTGCCTTATGCCAGGCAAGGTGGCACATGCTTGCCATTCCAATTACTCAGGTGGCTGAGACAGGCTGATCACAAGTTTCAGGCTGGGATAGGCTAGTGAGACCCTGTTTCTAAGTAAAGTTTAGAAATAAGGGTTAGAATATCTCAGTAGTAGCATGCTTGAAGGTCCTCTGGGTTCGATCCTCAGTCCCAAGGGAAGAGTGTATGTGTGCATGTGCACATGTGTGCATAAGAAGGGCAGGTGCGAGAGTAAGGGCAAGGGCAAGGACAAGGCAAAACTGAACATAGGGACCCAGAAGCCCCTCATCTGGAGCCTCTGAGATCAGTATACACACTTTATGCAATGCATTGTCACTCAACGTGGTGTTTTACCACTGTTCCTTTCTGTACTTGGTGTGTCTGGCTTAGTTTTCCAGTGTGTGCATGTCTGATTTCCTACTGGAGTTGGGAAAATGAGCACTTGAATTTTCGGGGCAGGAACAGGCACATGGTATAAACAACTTCTATAGAGCTTTTCTAATAATGCCTTTCTTATTACCTTCTGTCTCTTTCTGTCTTCCTTCCTAGCTGATGACTCCATTTCTTCAGTTCACATCTCACTCTGTGAGGGAAATTGGCTTCAACTGGATGTCCTCTGTGTCTTGACTGCAGGTCCTCCAGTTTATTCATTTTTACTGTTTATTCCTTTTTTTTAAACATCTCTTCATCCTCCTTGTCTTCATAGACTCCATGTGTGAATATAGGTGTCTCATGGTTTTTGAAGATAGAGTTTATGTTTGTTCTGTTTCCTCCTCTGCTTAGGGTAATTTTTAAGAGAATGGAACAAGAACATCTTTGCTGCAGCTTTTTGAAACGACAGTTGAATGATTCTTAATGAACTGAATTGTGTCCGCCCATCCCCATCCCAAGTGTTTGTGTTGAAGCCCTATCCCCCAGCACCTCAGAATGTGACCTTATTTGGAGATTAGGTCTTCACAAAGATAATCAAGTCAAAATGGTAATCAAGTTAGGATGACTTCAAATCCAGTATGAAAGGAGAAGTTTGGACATGGACACATGCCAAAAAGAAAGATGATGTGAAGAGACAGAGTGAAGCTGATTCTCAAGTCGAGGAGAAAAGGCTAGCACAGGTCTTTCCTCCACTGTGCCCCACAAGCAACCATTCCTGAAGACAATTTGATTTTGGACTTCCATCCTCCAGAAGCATGAATTGGTACCTATTCCCTAGGCCACCAGTCTGTAGTGGGAAGCCTAGCAAGCTTACAGTTTGTCATTTGCTCACATGATGCCCTTCCCTTAGTCTGATTCCTACTTATTTTCTAAATCATAGCTAATGTCACCTTCTTAGAGAAGGTGTCCTCAGTCCAGTTTAATTAAGTGTTTTCCTTAATGACTTGCTTTGTCACAAGAGTTTTCATGCTATAGTACTGGAATCATTAACTTTCTTGTCGAACTTCTATGTGAAGCTATTGTGCCTGGGGTTTGCGGACACGTCTTGATAGCGGTGCTTGCACATAGAAAGCTTAAATGTTTATACATCATAAGCACAGCTTTGGGGGGGTGAGTAAAAGTGTGCTTTAGTTGAATGACAGAAATTTAGCATCAGTGTATTTAATGCTTGAATAATTATCTGAATACAATGACTTAGACATTTATGGTATTAAGAACTAAGAAAAATGCACATCAAAAGTTCTTTCCACCTCTATTATTTTTAAAAAGAAATTGTGCTGTCTAAGGGTCCCAGCTGGGTAAGAATGCACTTGGATTGCAAGTAACTTTGAACTCTTCCTGGCCAAGGTATCACATGACTTCTGATTTTATGTACCTTTTATTCGGTACCTTTTATATCTAACAACCATTTAGTTTCTCAGCCAAGCTCAGATCCATATTCTGATAAAAGAGCAAGGTGGTAGGTTTAAAAGGGATGTATTCAAATAAAATTTAGGTTCCTTGCTCAAATCATAATTTTTATATATTTTACTCAGCCTTTTAATTTCTTAAATAGAAGCTATCTTCTTCCCTCCATTCTTTCTTTCGTTCTTTTCTTCTTTGCTTCATGGGCCTTATATGGAATATTTATGATGAATACTAGTCTTCTCTAATGTAAAAAGAAGGAGTCAGAGTGATCCACTCTGCACCTTACATGGCTTATCGCAGCTCCCCTGTGTTTAGGGTAGAGAAAAGAGTCATTGTATGTCGGCTTACCTGTCTGAGGTGGCAGGCTTTGGATAGACATGGGCTTTCTGAGCACACAAAGCTCTGCTATCCTTATTGGTACTGCTGCAGATGATACAATTCCAAAGACTTCTCTCCTCCCCTGGAAAGCAGTTCTTACTGTTTGATGGTATATGGGTTTTATAGTGACAGAAATGGGGGAATGAACTAAGAAGTGCTTGAGAAAAATTATAGTAAGGGAGAAGGGAAGAACCAGCCTACATAAGCTTTATGGATTATTAGTTCAGTGAACGAGTCCTGAAATATGTAGCTTGCTGCTCTGGTGCTGCTGGAAGTTTTATGGAACTCCCTAAGGAATCTCCTAAGCATTAGGTTATCAGGCTGGGCCCTGCTTTAAGGAGGCTGGGCTACAATCTCTGAGGGAGAAAACGTGCATGACAAATGAATAGAATACAGATGCACCTTGGCTTATGATGAGCTTCTATCCCTGTAAGCCCATCAGAAGTAGAAAATATCGTAAGTTGCAATGCATTTAATATATCTGACCTATGGAGCATCCTAGCTTAGCAACACGGCAAAGTGCAGTGTTCGTTGTTTATCCTTATGAGTGTATGGCTGTTGGGAGTTGTGCCTCACTGCCACTGCTTAGTGTCTGGAGATAGGTTTCACTGCATATCCCTAGCTTGTGAAAAGATCAAAAGTTTGAAATATGATTCTACTGAATGCGAATCACTTTCGTACCATCATGAAGTTGAAAAATCATTAGCTGAACCTTGTAAGTCAGAGACCGTCTTGTATTTGAAATCTTACTCATTTCAGAATATGAGGTCACTAGGCCAATAAGTGATACCCTGATGGGGTGTCACAAAGACTGACAGCCATTCTACCACAGGTACTGAATCTCCTAAGGGTTCTGTGCTCCTGACTAGGCTTTGTTTTTCCTCTCAGAAATAGAATTACATTTCAGGTACCAATTAGAGATGCAAGGACTCAGAAAGAAATACATCCTGGGAATTACATGGTGTCATCCATCAGCTGATACGTTTAATAGGATACTGAGCAGTGGACATGTCGTTTAGTGCCCCTAAAGACAGTGCCAGTATTTCTTGTGTCTGGTAAGAACTGATCAGCTAGTTTGGAATATTCTTGAAAATAATTTTACTTTCAAGAGTAATAAATTATGTTGGTTGTATCTGAGGGGAAATTTTTAAAGCTTAATTAAACAAATATTTAAATCGTCCTTTAAAATGTGCTAAATAATTGTGCTTGCACCAGTTTCCTTTTATCTATCCCAAGGGACATCTTCAGGCATATGCATAAATCAATCAATAAGCAAGTGTGTACGGAGGCTTGGTGTAGGTTCTGTGGAGAAGTTGAGTTCTTTGTGCTGGTCTCATAGGAGGCAGATTGGTATAGTGTGGTGATACTTTTTCCTGTGGGATTTTGTCCTCTGTACTTTTGCAAATCTGTAGCTGGGCTCTTAGTGTTCTCTAAGGTAGGAAGAAAAACAAAAATTGCAAAAGATAAAGGATGAGCATCACTGTGAAGAATTTCTGGGCAGAAATATTTAGGTAGGTTAAAATCTTGAAAAAAATAATAAAAGAATTGACAACAGTTGAATTCTGGGTGCATTTTAATAGTATGGTGTTGGCTTCTTCTAGTCAAAATTGTCGTGGCATCTAGTCCTGTAGCAGGCTGCACTCTGCTGACATAGTTAAGAGCCTGAAGTTTGTGGTGAAAGTGACAGAGCATGTGTGAATTTGTGATCTGCAAAACAAAACCAGACTAACATCCCTCACACACTGAAGCCAAAGATACATGAGATGGCAGATGGTGGTCAGAGAATACCAGGGTAAATAACAAAGCAGGGGTACAAATTTGTGAAAGTGGCTTCAGTATTCACCAAAAATAGTTAAGCACATAAATTTAATGTTAAATATGTCCTGCTCATGTCTGCAAATCTATAAGATGTTCTAAATTCTTCAAGCAGTGGGAATCAATACTGTGAGAGCAGAGCCTCCTAAATGGTTAGATACTAATCCTCATCACAATATGAAATTCGTGGGATGGTTGCCCATTGTGATTTGCCAGTCACTCTTACCTCTGATAAATAGATCAGAGAGGGCTAGAAGCTCCTTAGCATCAGATGATGAGGAAGACCAGTGATTAGCTCACGGTGCCATTTTGTTCCAGATTCTTTAAATGAGCAACGTAATGGTCTCTAACTAGCTGAATAACTTACCATTCTTATTTTCTAACTTTTCTTTTTGCTATGTTTGTGTTTGATAAATCCTTTCAAGATTTCTTTCAGAATGTTTCTCAAAACCCCTTCCCTCTCTCCCACCATTTCTTTTTTGCTTCTTTCCTGCTTTCCTTTCTTTCTCTCTCTCTATTTTCGTGTGTGTGCAGGTGCGTGTGTGTGTGTGTGACAGAGAGAGAGAGAGAGAGAGAGAGAGAGAGAGAGAGAGAGAGAGAGAGAGAGAGAGAGAGATAGGAATTAAAGCCAGGATCTTTGCATTGCCAGGAGTTGCTAAGTCACCAAGGCTGGGCTCTAACTTGCCATTTCCCTGCTTCAGCCTCCCAGAGTGTTGGCATTACAGGTGTGCACCACCACGTCCAGCTCCAAACCTATTTTTTCAGTTACGCAACTCGCTAAAATTCTAACTTCTATTTTGAGTTCCTTGACTTGATTCATGTTTTTCTTACATCTTTGCCTCACAAGGATATTTACTACAGAAGTTTGTGTAAAAACCTTACTACGAAGTATAAGATTGGGTATGAAGTATAAGTACTTATTTTTATCACTATAATTTGATCCTCTAGCATGCTACCCTCCTCCTCAAGGAAAGTGGCCAGCCTCTTCCTGGCTCATCTTTCACTCAGCACACAGTATAAATTACTACTATGTAAATGATGAAGAATGATGAACATTTTAATCCCTTACTTTGTTTTCCAAAAAACAAAGATCTTTTGTTTTGATAAAGTCTTCCTCAGAAATCTACTGTCAAATACATAAAGTCACAGTAAGATGATAATAATAAATAGAAGCTAAATCTTGTATATATGTAATGCTGTGTTTTCAATAATGTCAATCAATCAGTTGATGTGAAAGTATTTATTTATGTGAGCTTCAACTTAATATCAAGTCCTGAGGTAGTTAACTTCTAAAGAGAACTTTGTAATGTTATTTATAGACATGATGTCTTTTAAAATAATCTCTAGTGCATTTTAAATGGTGCTTTATAAAGTTTTGTGCATATATTTGAAATACAGAAACCATTAAATGGTAGGGCATTTCACAAAGGATTTAATTTTAGGGTTGAGCTGTTTAACAGTAAAAATTAATTTTTTTATTTTTTAATCTTATTTTTATTCTAGTGTTAAACAAATATTGTACATATTAGTACATATTTTCTGGTTATTGATTCAATATATTTTTATTATATATACTTTTATATAAGTTATTTCCCTTTATTACTGTAGCTATCAGCAAAATGAATAGCTTTAGTTTGCAGATAATTCCATTTTTAGGACGTTTATAATGGTGGAATACAAAAGGATGTGCACTCAATTGTTCTACTATAATTTTGCTTTTCTCCCGCTTTGCTCAGTCTCTTCTTAGATGTTGTCCATTATAGGCATTCCCTGATGGGTGGAATCCACCATCCTTTATCATTTCAGTGATTTGCCTTCAAAAATAAAAGGAATGTGTTTATGGTAAGAAGATACAAATCACAACGTTTATATTATTACATCTATTTCTCTGTGTGTTCATTCCATTCATTCGACAATACATATTAATTGCCTACTATGGAAGTAACTCATCGGTAAATCATTTTAGTTCAATTGTAGTGACCACATATTTGTTTTGTTCTATGTAGCTCTGACTTTCATGTTCTATTACACTGGCTTCTGAGGACAATAGATATTTTTCTTTAAGATTAATCATGCAATTGATCCAGTTCTCTCTTCTAGAAATTTACTTATAATTCCTTTTCTCTTCTGTACCTTCAGTATATTCTTCTTCATTGGCTATTTTCTTTTTGTCGATAAATATGCTTACTTGTACCATTCTAAAGGAAACAAGCCAACTAACTCCTTTCTTTAGCTTGCTATCTTCAGAAAAACTGCCTTTTCCACTTCTATGAAATTTAAAGAAAGACAAAAGTAATCTTACTGTAACTGCTGCTTTATTACCCACTTGATCCTTAATTCCTTATGATATGGTTTGTATTCAGAGATGCTTTTACTGAAATTGCTCTCTCAAGGTGAAATAGCTTCTGAATATACATTTTGGTGATTCTTTTTGGCAATGCCTAAGTCTCTGTAATCATGGAACACTAATTCCATTTTGAAGCTTTTTTGTTTTGTCTTTTTAAATATTCTGGTTGATATATGTCAGTAATCTATCCATGTGTACTGAGTGTTTATGTTCTGAGCTCTGTGTAAAATACTGGAACTACAATTAAAACCAGAGTAAATAGTAAATAGGAAGGTAGGGAAAGGGATGGGGCACAGTTGACCACGGGAAGTTAGTTACTGTCAGATGGAAGCAAGAAGTTCTGGTGTGCTGCTGCGTAGTAAGGTGACTGTAGATAGCACCAATATGCTGTGTATTTCAAAAAACTAGAAGTAATTTAGAATATTTTACCATAAAGGTAAAGCCAAATGTTTGAGAAGATGAATATATTTCACTTAATTTAAAGATTCTAGTGTGTCTATATGTATAGAGACTTCATACGATACCCTATTACTATGTATATTTTTATGTTTTTATATATCAGTTAAAATTAAAAAGGAGGTAGCATCAACAAAGTAAATTAGTAATAATAATTAAAACTAGAACAATATGAACAGGATCTCCACCCTCCTGATATTTACATTTTAATAGAGGAGATAGGCACTTACATGGAGATAAAGAAATAATACATTGTACTTTTTCTTTTGTAGCAGTTCACTGCTTTGTAGTATCTCATGCTGTAAGCAAATAATTATATGTTGTGTTAACTTCAAGGTGGCATATCAAATATTGTTTACTGCTACTTTTCTTCTACAACTCTGATATATATATATATATATGTATATATATATATATATGTGTGTGTATATATATATATATATATATATATATATATATATATATTTTTTTTTTTTTTTTTTCAAGTGTCCGTCATACTTTGTATGGCCTGTGTCTCAAGAAAGGGAGATAAAACTCCAGCTGCTGGCATTTAATTCCAAATGGAATGGCTGCTCATGGGAGCTCCATTCTCCTTGACTATGATTGGTTCGGCCAGGAGTGTGTGCTGTACTTTTGACCAATGAAACTAAGGCAAATCCTACCTCTTGGTATGGATCCTTTTTGTTGTTGTTTTGTCTTTTTGACACAGGATTTTACTATGCAGTTCAAGCTGAATTTGAACTCACTTTGTAGCCCAGGCTGGTCTTGAACTTGGAGTGATCCCCTGCCTCAGCCTCCCAAGTGCTGGGATTGTAGATGTGCACCACCATGCCCTGCCCAGTATGGGTTTTTAAAGTTATTTTTTGTTAGTGTGCATTTGAAGTACATAGTGATTACATTCACTGTGGATATAAGGAACGGTGCAAGTCAGAGACCACTAGAGATCACGAGGGACCACCAGGCTTGTGTGACGGCGTCACAGTATGAAATTTATTGTGCATAGGTCCAGGCAGATGGTGGAAACTCATCCGTGGGGTACAAAGAAAGGCGGAGCCTTTTACAAGGCTTGTACTAGGGAGGGGGGTCAAATGATCACTTTATCTCTCTTTTTTTAATGACATCCTGTGTTTGTTGAGGGCAACTGCACTGATGCTGAGCTGGATTTTATTTTCTCTGAGAACACTGCCACTGCTCACCAGCAGGTTGGTGTGGGGAAGTCCTGCCCAGGTCAAACCCGATGGTGAGGAATGTGCTTAACACATCTTCATTCTTTTCTATCCTCTTTCCCTGCACATCTCTCCCTCATTCTCCTTGCATTTCTTGTTCCATTTTCCTTTTTAAAAGTTCTATCTCTCTGTTTCATATTATCATATTATCTTTTATTTGTGCTTTAAATTATTCATACTTTGGGTCCCTTAGAATGGATTTTTATTAATTTAGAGTACTGTGCTCTTCCCATTTAATGATTTTTCACCTTGATCCCCTTTTTTGCCTATTTTGTTTGAAGGTAAAACACTAACAAAAAAAAATCAGAAAATACTCAAACCGTTAGGTGAAAAAAGTCATCATTCAGGACACAAAAAAATCTATCAAGATAATTTTTTGTGAATTCTCTGTCAGAGAAAGAAAATTTTAACTTTGCAATCCATTCAATACTTGCTAAAATAAATTAAGCATCCAATAAAAATTTAAAATAAGAACAATAGGTGATAATAAAAGCAGTAATTAAAATCAGCAAAAAAGTTAATAAAACTTGAAGAAACAGCTGTTCTAAATATTTGGCCACTTATTCTTTGATAAAGTCAACAAAATGAACAGATCTACAGCAAGTCTAATCAGAAAGGAATTAATAAAAACACAAATGTACGATATTAGACAAGAGGGTAGAACCAGATTTGAAAAAGATTAAATTTTATTACTACAGGTAAAACTATGCTACTTAATTGCAAATCTGAATTAAAGTGAATGATTTTCTAGGAAAATATGATTAAAATTACTTAAAGCATTAAAAATTATACAGAGTAAGGAAAATGCTGGTGCTTTGAAAAATTTTCTGAGAATGACTTCCCTCAGCGGGTTGAAGTTGAATAATTTTAGAAGCAAGTTTTACTGAATTTTTCAGGACCAGATTTTTTTTTCTCCCTGTGCTTTACAAATTGTTTCAAAGCATGGAAAAATTTAAAATACTGTAGCATTTTATTTAACTATCATGTCCATGATTTAACAGCCTGATTAAAAAAATATGTACACACATGCAGCTATCTTACAGCTAAATAAAAAATATTAATATTAACATCTGAAAGAAAATATGACCAACAGAATTTTTGTCTCAAATAGCAATTTACCAGTGCAGAATAAAGTTTATTGTAGAAAAGGAATATTGTAGCTTATTATACTTTATCACCACAAAAGGATAAGTCACAAGAGAAAAACATTTGGCTATCTCTTTAGTTATGTAAGGAAACATGATTAACTTCTGCTATAGGGAACTAGAAAAATAGAGATTTTATTAACACTTATAGCCCTCCAAGCCAATAATTAACATTGAAACTGAAATGTGAATTGGAAATACCAGAATAATGAAAAATATAAAGATACTTGCATCACCTACCATTAATCAGTATTATTCTGGAAATTCTAAGATAGTGCTTCTCAAAGGTATTCAATTGAATATGTTTTTAACACCAAAAAACAAAGACTTTTTATATTGCTTGGAATGAAATTTAGGAATTGTTTTGGGTAACTTAGTAAGACAAGGAATGAAATTTTAAAGGAACTTTTCTAATAATTAGAAATAAGTTATTTATGGATGAGAGCAATTTGCTTGTACAACCCTAGGGAATCATCTGAAACATGATTAGAAACAGTGACATTCACTAAAGATGGTTGCAAAACAAATACATAAGAATCAACTTTCTCAAATACCAGCAAAAACTAGAGTTGTTTCTTAGTTGTTCTGAGAAAATAATTGAAGATGAATGTAGGCATTTTTTAAAAATGGAATTAATGAAAAAATAGAACAACTTGTTCAATGATAGAGAACTTGAAGGTTTTGGAGCTGACAATACTGTGCAGTGATGACTGGGTTTTACTATTGTAGGAATGTACTCTTATCTATGAAAATGAAAGAAATGGACCATAAAAGAGAGCAGACAAACTGTAAAACCTACTTCCTCTTCTTAATGTACTTTGTGCAAATTACTTCGTCTCTCCAACTCTCATCTGTTGTGTCTGATAGTGATGTTGTTTGCCTCGTGACAGTGTTTCTAGGATCAAAATGAGACAAAATATGTAGAGTGTGTATCTTAAAGCCTGGCACTTGCAAAGCCTGAAAATGTGACCCAAGGTGATAAGAGGCTGTAAGTTATGTGTATAAATCAAGAAGCAAATACACTGACACATTAAAGGAGCTTATTTCTGATTAGAGAGATTTATGAATGATTATTTTGTTTTCCTTTGTAGTTTCTACATTTTCCACAGTAAATAATAACTTTAGTGAGAGAATGCTTTTTTTTTAAGATAGAAGAAAGTTGATAGGAGATATTTAGAGGTGGGAGAGAGAAATGTAAATTCAATGACTACAGCTATAGCTGTAATCCACTTACTTAAATCAAGATGACACAACTAGCAATAGCTAGTAAAAAGGAACTGTATACTATTTGTACTATTTTTCTTAACTATTCTACTCTCATTGGAATTTATTTCCTTTCATTTGGTTTGGCTTCTTTTAACTTTTGAGCATAGTTTCTACCTTCACTCTTCATTCTTATAGCTCTCACTACTGCAGAGAGCTAAGACTTCTTTGACCCAGCCTCCATCTCCTGAAAGCTGTTTGAATATTAAACAGTATCCAAAGGCAGGCATGTTTTTGTTGTTTTTTGTTTTGTGGTACTGCGGATTAAACTCAGGATCTTTTCAATCAGCTACATTTCCAAGCCTTTTTATTTTATATTTTGAGACAGGGTCTCAACAAGTCACTGAGTTGTCAGTGCTGTGGTCAAGCTTGGAATCTTCCTGGCTCAGCCTCCTGCAGTGCTGGGATTACAAGCATACATCACAATTCCAGGCTCAAAGGCAGGAATTCTTAGCCTTCCCTGATAGTGATGCCTGACCTCAGCCTTCCTGCTTCCTCTGTTCTTTTCCTCTTGTTGGATTGAGAGAGCATCCTCTGGGTGAAATCTGTCTGCCAGGCAATGGCACTTTCATGTTTACATGAAGCAGCCAGACCGAACCATGTCAGCACATGCCCCAGTGGAATTCAGACATGATATTGAAATGCCCTGATCTTCACTTTCAATTACTGCACTGAAGCGTGGCTTTGGAACATGACTTTCGCCTCATTGAGTTTCTCAAACCATCAGCCTGTACACATCTGTCTGTTAAATAGTGGAGCCTTCTGTAGAATAGAAGTGGTGCCCAGAGAACTGATCTGTGCAACCTCCAACTTCCACATCCAGCTGTTAGCATGGCTCCAAGCACCAATGCTTGGTTCCATCCTGCACCACCCTGGCGGCGCAGTCGTCCCCAGCATGCCAGGCAGTGGCATTGGTGCAGCAGCATCCTCATTCATCGTGAGCTGCCTGCCTGGTGTTCACAGGAAGTCCGGGTCTGGAATCTCCACGATGGTGTCTTGTTCACTGTATATCTGAGGTGTCCTCCTTATCTGGAACCCTGTCTGGATGTCATGAGGTGTGTGGCACAGTGATAATTTGTGCTCCTTCTCTGGAGAGCTTTTGTGGATAGATTGAAAGTGTCAAACAGCTGTTCCTCTTGTTATGTCTTGTCCTTTATACTCCCATGTCATTGCTTGAACCTGTATTTTGCATCCTTTTGCTTTGTATTGTGGTTGTTTCTGGGTCTGCCTTCTTCATTATACCGTGACTCCCTTCAGAGGGCAGCTGCATAGCTGAACCTTCGGTGTGGATTCGAGTGTCTGGAAAGTGTTCCACGCTTAATGATTGTGTATCACATGGGACAGGGCTCAGACCCTGGAACAAGAACAGCTTATTTTGTATTTGTCCAACTAGATACTGCATATCTGTGTGAGAACCCAGTAAATGAACCAAGAATATGCTTATAAGGCATGCAGATATTTCCTCAGGAGCTGTCAGTTCAGCAGAACAAATTAATTAGTTGAAATTATCCTTTTAGGTACCAAAGAAAAATCAGCTTTCCCTAGTAAATGTGCTTTGCTAGTTGTAGGATAATAATCCTGAGCATGTGAAGCCAGCGCCTTCCCTTCTGCCATCTGGAACAATGCTCCTGTGTGGTGAAGCCTCATCAGCTCCCTGTCCCAGCTTCCCGCCAGCTCTTTATCTCTCCTCCCCATGCTTGTCTCTCTAATAGGATGGTGTATATAGTTCTTCTCTCTTCCTTTTTTCTTCCTGCTTAAGCAGTTCTTAGCTTTATTGTAGTGTCATCTTCTTTTATCTCTCTAAATTTACAAAGAACTATGTTGTACTTTTTTGTGGTACCGGAAAATGAACCCAACATCTTTGCACTGAGCTACATCCTTGCTCTCTCTAGTTTTTATTTTGAGACAGGGTCTTGTTAAGTCACTAAGTTGTGCAGGCTGGGCTTGGACTGGCAATCTTCCTGCCTCAGTCTTCCAGGGTACTGGAGTTATAGACATATGCCACAATACTCCACTTAAAAACTATACATATTCTGGAATTTCTAAGTAAGTGTAAACAAAAGGAACAGAATTATCCTCCACAAGAATAAGTTTCTTAATATAAAGCTTTCTTCCTGTTCATCTACACTTCAAATTTCCCTACCCAGTGATGATTACTGTTAATATTTTCTTGTGTATTTTTCAAAGCATTTTAAACATCATATATACTAGCATATAAAAGCTGAAATTGATGTGTGGCATTTTTCACTGATAAGTGCTTTGAACTAATCTCTTATCACTTACTGTATCTCCATACATCCTCCCTGCACCTCTCTCCTCCAGCAGAGTTACCTTACTCTTTGTAATTGTTTTGCAATATTCCATTGTGTGGGTGGTTTAACTTATTGTTCTTTATAGGGAGTATTAAGGTTTTTTCCTGAGCTTTTATAGTTTTAATAATACAGTTGTAAATCTCCACATATGACTACATATACCTTTGAACACTTCTGCAAAAAAAAGGTGCACATTTGGAATCTTGACGGCTATTGCTGAACTGTCCTCCAAAAACTAAGTTAGTTCTAACTAATCCAGAAATTCCTCCAAAATGTTCATACCTGATTATCTGTCAGCTTTTTCTGGTTTTTGTCAATATGATAGAAACATTTTATCTCATTGTTTTGATTTATATTTCTTTGAGTAAAAATCATGACCATTTTGGATTTATAGGTAATCTATAGTTTATCTGTGAACTGCCTATACCGTCTTTTGGCACATTTTCTGCTTGGTTAATTTCTCTTTCTTATTGTTGTGTAAATCTTTAGCCACTTCCACTGACCTCAATCTAAAATAATCACCAAGCCAGTAAGTCTCAAGTCAGTGTGTTTTAGTCCTCTGCATAGGATTATAATGAGGTATTTTTCTCACTTATTGATGAATTTCTTTTCTCCAGAATATAAGCAGACCTAAGATCTCATCTGTCTTTTTCTTGGGGAAAAGAGTTAATGAGGATGAAACAATTGGAATACTTTGGCATCTGAATTTAGGTTAGATATGTTCTGCTGATACTTTTGAGTGTGAGTCTAATGCCAGCTCTGCTCTGCCCGCACTGCAGTTCTGGATGTGCTGTTCACACTGGAGCATTTTGGGTGCATCCTGCAGAAAATGATTAGATACAAAAACTTTAATCCCTAATCTTTATTTGCTGTTAATAAGCTATTTAGCTCTAGGCAAGCTACTTAAGCTGTGTCTATGATGCTGTTTCCTCACCTGTAAAACAAGCATAATATTGTTCATTCATTAGCAAGTAGTACATTGCTTACCTGCCTACCTTACAGAATCATTCTGAGTATTAATTAACAGCATTTCAGTACGCTTTTTAATTGAAAATATTAGGGTCTCCTGATTAAATACTGCACATTAAAAATATTTCATTTGCTTATGTCCAGGCCCTCTTTCCCTATTATGAAACGAGATTTTTTTTAAAGCATAAGATTATAAGGACAAAATATAGGCAAGGAGATTGTAACAAGAAAATAGAGGGATATCAGCAAAATTTTGGAGTTTGAATGTAGATAGTCAGTGGCAACTGAGTTAGTAGAACAGGAAAAGCCATAATTTTTTTGCAACAAGCAGGGAGACACAAGTTATTAAATTTCAGGAATTGGGAGCACATGGCACCTCTGAGTTACAGTTGAAAACAGGAAGATGGAGATAGATTGAGAGCCTAAAGGGGGAGCTATAGACTCAGAGATTCACCCCACTGCATTGGGTACTTTCTTAAGAGAAATATCTCAGAATGACAACAGGGCATACTTGGAGGGGAAATTTGGATTTAAGTGGAGATAGTAATAAACTTTTTCCTTAGTCATAATTGAAACAAATAAGACTATTACAATTAATAAATAGATACATGCTATTATGAAGCACATAATTTTGACAAGACCATAAGAAATTCAGAGTAATCATATAGGCAAGGGAGAGGACAGAAGTTGATTTTATTTTAGTATGAGGTCTAGCAATATTAATGAATAATACTGAAATTGTTAGACATTTAAAGCTATAAATGTATCTAAGTGATAAAAAATTAAAAGAAAGGAAAGAGTTATGCCATTGTGGTAAAGGGAGACCCTAGTACAAGGTTTGGTATCTAGTTTGGGTTTTTTTTTTTTTTTTTTTTTTTTGTACTAGGAATCAAATTCAGGACTTTGAGCTTGCCAGGCAGGCATTTATGCTGCTGAGCTATATTCCCAGCCCTGGTACCTAGTTCCTAATAAGTCTCTGTTGAATGGATGAATATTTTTCAATTATTTTGAAAATGTTCCAGTTTTCTATTGTCATTGCTATATAGGAATTAAGATTAATGTGCTTTAGAAACTGATGAATAATCAAATTATTTGAAATATCACAGTATAAGAAATAAGTCCTTTATTTTGGGAAATGTGGAATATTGGATAGCCTTTGAAGAAATTAAAAAGAAAACAATCTGAATTTGATTGTTCTTATATTTTTCACCAGGAAGTTTCAGGGTGAAAGGGCCACCACCACAATCCACTGCTGTGTATTTGTCAAGATGTGACAAGGTTTCTTTGCTACCAGAATTCTCTGTTTCAAATGCAGTTTGTGATTTGGACCTGATACTTTTCTTTTCTTTCCTTTCTCCTGTCTTTAAATGGGATTGAAAGCCAATCTGCCTCACTGTAAACAACTGGCTATTAGACAGTCCTTTAGTATAAGACTTTAAGCATAGTCACCAAGTCTGGAAGAAGTTGCCTTTTCCGAGAAGATAATTAGCATGTTGGAAATTAGATATTTAGTTATAATAATACAACCTATTTGCAGCAAAGTATCTCCTTAAGGGAGCCCAAAGCTCTGCTGGTTTGGGAAGTAACAAATAATGGGTGAATGCTTGTTCTTCAGGAAAGAGCATGCTTGACTAACAGTACTGCATTAAAGAACTGAGTTCAATATTTATTTATAAGTTGCTATGAATTTAATAGGAAAAAGTGCTAGAAAAATATCAAGAAATAGTATTAGGTGATGCTTTTACAGGAACTAATCTGATTTGCTTGTCAATGTAAGACATTGTGAGTTTGAGTCACATTGTATTTTCTTCCATGTATCTTGTCCCTCTTGGTCTAATTTCTTGACCACGCTTTTTAATCTAACAATTTTACACTCATGGAGCCATTCTGTTTGACTAAGCCACAATTATCTTTGCTACCTCCTTATATAGAAAAATAATTTCACATCCAAAGAGTTCTTAAGTAAAAGTCTCAAAAGCAGAATCTTGCACCAGCTAACGTTAAATGTGTCATTGATTAGGGTGTCTTCTGTACAACTGGGTTGATTGAAAACCTTATTTTAAAACTTTTATTGTTCCTAGAATAAATTACTGGAACCTACACTATAGCTGTACAAGGAAGAAAAAAAAATCAAAATCCATCAAACTAAGTATAAGAGGTATAACTGGCTAATAAAATAAGTATCTTTGGTAAAAATCAATTACTTATAAAGTTTTACATGTTTTAGGAAGATATTACAGTAATAATATTGAATACAATTTTGGCATTCATATTAGCTTTAAATTTTTGTTGTTGGGTTATTGTGTATATATTTGTTATGTGGTACACCAATTGCTATATACCTATGTATACACTCATAAGTACATGGGTGTATATATAAATATATATCACAATATCTAATTTTTCTCTCTAGATAACACTATATATTTTCACTAGAAAACTGAATCATGGTTTTTAGTTCTATGTTTATTTATATTACATTTAATTTGCCTTCCATGCTGTCTTAGTTACTTTTTTTGTTGCTGAGACAAAATACCCAGCATCCAAAGTTAATGGAGGAACTTTTATTCAACTTGTAGTTTATAGAGGTTTCAGTGCATAATCAGCTGGTTCCAAGGCAGGATAGCATGGTAGACAAGAATTGCAAAGGAGAAACAGTTCATGGTGGGCAGAAGACAGCAAAACAAGCATGACTTTTTCTATCCTTTATATCTTATCCAGGCTACTAAGGTTGGATAGCACTCATATCCCTAATACTAGTGTGCTTGAGCCTAGAATTGCACCATGAAGCAATTCAGCGTCACACACTCTAGATTCAGTTACCTCTGAAAAAGTGCCACCTATGACTTCATGAGGCTTTGGGGGAACATCTACACATAAACCATAACACATGGGAAATAAACTCATAATCCTTTGAGATGATGCTTTAATATTTGCAGACTACTTTAGAATATTGTATTAATATTGATGGCAGGTACCAATACTTGATTACAAAGGGTCAGGCAAAAACTTATTAAAATTATTTTATACTGACTCATACACTAGGGGAAAAACTTTCAAATCAGAACCAGTAAGTAATTTTTAATAGTGTAAGTATTCCCTAGTTTATTCACATTATCAAAACGAAGTACTTGAGAGTACCCAGTAATAGCATGAGAGGGTGATCATGGCTCCCATATTGTCTGGCACTGTTATTCTAGGATTCTCCTGGGAGGCATTTAGGTTATTAGAGCTCATGGGGAGGTGGAGGATGGGGGGGTAATGGTGCCTGGATGTCTTAGAAGAACTTAATATAAGGGCTTTCATAATTTAAAGACACAAATCTTTCTTTTGAAAGTGAATGACTTCTCATATGTATTTAATCTTCCTGCTGTCATTCAATGTCCTTTTGAGTTGTGGTGAATTCATTTTATAAATGAGAGACTTTATAAACATTCAGCAGAGGCTCCCAGCTCTGATGGTATCATTCACTGTGGGTGGGGACTCATGTTCTTGTGATGGGATATTGCTGCCTCCCTGTTCCAGATGAAATAGTTTTGAAACATCAAATGTGACTTTGTTTTTCTCTGATGTAAAGAAATAGCAAAACTTGGAGATATTGGTTAGGCTGTTTTATTGGGTAAGGTGAGAGAACTGTTTAGGTAGCACTGTTTATTGCTACCTAGTTATTATAAAGTAGGTTGGATTTAGTCTTTTTTATTGGTTTTTCTTCTTTTCTTTTTTTCTTTTTTTTTGAGACAAAGTCTTGTTGTGTGGTTTAGGCTAGCCTTGAATTCACTATATAGCCCAGACTGGCATCAAACTTGTGACAATCCTCCTCTCCCAGCCTCCCAAGTGCTGGGATTATAGACATGCCACTATGCCCAGCTTTCAATTTGTCTTCAAGAGACTTTCTATTAAAAACAAAAACAAAAACTGTGACACTGTATTTATGTAGCACTGGTTGCTAGTAGTAGACTGTTATGCATTTCTCTAGATTCCTGAGGATTAATTGGATTTGGAAGGCTTAAATGTCTTAAAGATGGTGATATGTCATTACATTAGTAGGCCCCATCGCTAATAAATTAATCTTTGATGGGGCCCAATTAATACACATTAGTAGGTTACAGGTGTGGATTTTTTTTTTTTGCTATAGGTATCTTGGCTCTCAAACTTTAAATTTATTTCCATAACATTGAGTACCTAAATATTGGTGGGAAAATTTAGTTTCTATAGTTTATTTTCTCTTTGACTGATTTCAGTTAAATGTAGAACCAAATTTGATCCATGAGGAAATTTCTCTGAATAATAAACTCAGTTTTGCAATAACTGGTCAAGTCTTTAAACCTATATTTTATGTTCATAATCAGTTTTGAAAAGAGCTTACATTTGTATAGCCCTTAATGTTTCAGGGAGCTTTCCCATAGTATCATCTGAGACTACTCATTACATAAACTATTAGTGAATAAAATAGCCAGGTCAGTTTTTACTTGGGGCAACAACACAAGCTATATATTGTTTGTGTGTAAAGGGGACATAAGTTAGGTGTTCTCCAGGGGTATAATTTCATTGGAGTTGAAAAGGCAGTATACTTTCTACTGTTTAAAATCTCACATAGCAGAATGCTCAACCCTGAGTTTTATAACAGAAAGTTTGTGGAATTCCTCAGTGAATACTGAAATGAATCCTGTAATAAGCTTGAGCCTGAACCTGACCCCGATCCAGTGTAACTATCTGAGCAAGAGAAGACAAAGCGAAGCTCTAGAGAGAAGTGAAGGAGCATGGGGGTCAAGAGCCTGAGGGTCTGTGCTGTGATTGAACCAAATTGATTTATTGAAATGTGAACCCCCTCTGGATATAGCTGAATTTACCCCTAGAAGGAAATCCAGAACACAAGTATAAAAGCAATAAAATATATGTGTACCATATAAAAAGTAAACAAAAAATGTAAACTGGAACACCCTCCTCTCCCCCAATTTGGATTCTTGATAGGAAATGAGAGAAGCAACCTCTTTATAACCCATTACCACTTCTTGACCCATGATATAGTTGATGGGCCAGTGCAGGATACTGCTAAAGCATAAAGAAAGTTCAGCAACTCTGATTTTATAAGGAACCAAATTGAAAGAATTGCCTTATTTCACAACAGTGAGTCAAAAAGACATCAGTTGACAATGACATGGTGAGCATTTCACAATCACCAGCTCCTGTCGTGGCAGCAGGGATGTACCTGGAAGACTCATTCATTCAATAAGTACATATCATGGCAAGTACTGCCAAGGGTTTGTTCTAGGTAATGGGAGCAGAGTGCATACAAGTCAGAAAAGGTACCTGACCACATTGATATTATAATGTGGAAGAAAGAAACAGAAATGAATAAGCAGCAAGATTATTTCAGATGGTGATGAGTACCATGTGGACTGTCTCACAGGATGATAAGGGAGAAACTGGAGGTGACGGATGACTAAAAAAACTGTGCATGGAGACTGAGGCAAGATGATGACAAGTTCAAGTCTAATCCGGACAATTTAATGACATAGTGAGACTCTGTCTCAAAATTAAAAAAAAAAAAAATAGAAAAGGGCTGGGGATTAACTCAGTGCAAACATCCTGGTTTAATCCCCACTATGGGGAGAAGGAGAATAAAGGTCCTGTCTGACGAGCTGACATCAAAGGCCAAAAAGCCAAGAACCCAGAAATTGGGAGCAGAAAGAGGTCCCTGGATGGTCCCTTACCAGGGAAAGGAGGAGATGCAGTCTTTCACATGGGAATGACATTGGACTCTGAGCCCCAAATGGTTGAATTATAGTAAGTAAGGGAGAGAATACCATGCAGTAAGGTAAGAAAGGAAGACAAAAGCAAGGCCATATGAGGTTGCAAAAACTAGTGATTTTATTTTCATGCTAGTAAGAAATTGTCAGAGGTTTTTACGCAAAAGGAAGGCAAGATCTCATCTGTAACCTTGAGAAGTTGCAAGGCAATGGTGATAAGAACTAGAATGATGTTCATGGAAAAAACTGAGTGAAGTCAGGCTGTGTTGAGTAAGTAAAATAGACAAGATCTGGAGTGGTTTGGCTGGGAGGTGGAGCAGGGTGGAGATGCTGGCACACTAGATGGAAGTGGCCCAGGCATACAGGTAGTCCACAGAACTCTTGTTTGTATTTCTAAAGTTGGGGGGTCAGGTCAGTTTTCTCTTAATATTCAGGTCTGTAGCTTAGTTTGATACTGTTCATCCTGTCTTCTGAGAGGGTCAGAAAAGGTGACTCATAGGGTAAACCCTGCAGTCAACCAGCTGACCAGAAAATGGGTGGATTTCATGGTGACACGGGACAAAGATTCATCAAACCTGAGGTGGAATCACAGCCTGATGAGACTTCCAGTTGTGGAGAAATAGCAATTCAGTAACCCAGAGGTCAAAATGAGTGAAAATATGATTGACTTATTGGCTAACAGTAAGTACAGCCTCCAACCTTTGCCTTTGCCACCAGCCATTATTGCTTTTCAGCATCCCCAAATACACATTAATGGCTTGTAGCCACCTACTAAGACGATATTCTTCTAGTTGTCATGACTGAAAGGAGCTTCTGGGACTGATTGCCATTTCTCTTCTGTTGTAATCAGGGGTTTCAAGGAGAACAGTTACATACAGGACACATAAGTCAAATACAAAAAAGTGCAGGAAATCTATCCACAACACTGAAGACCTAGAAAATCTAGCCAAGGACCTGGATCCCATGGCAATAACCTGCATGAGTTCAGCTGAAAACTTAGAGTCTATGATAATGACTCATGCAGGTCTAATTCACAGATCTGCACTGGGAAGGCCCAAAGGTCAGCAGTGGAAGCTAGAAAGTCTGTGTCAGCAGGGTGAAGGATCTGTGCCAGTAGGTTGAGGGTTCTGCAGTACAGCCAAGAAGCAATGGTTCTTAAGGACCAGGGCTGCTCTGAAAAGTAGCACAGCCATCCTCAGCAACAATGAGGTCCTGAGCTGTTTTCATGATGAGAACAGCCAAGTTCGTATCAGGAAGCCAGCATGATAAACTTCTGGAGATTAAATAGCACACATCTTCCCTTCCAGAGCCAGGAAATGATGCTCAAAGTAAGGACCAAAGTGAACTGCAGCCATTCTCAGCAGCAAGGTCCTGAGCTCCTCCGATGACAACAGCCAAGTTCTTATCAAGGGAGCCATCATGGCAAGCTCCTCCAGGAGAACCAACAGCTCCAAACAACACCACCACTTAGGAGAACCCACAATGCTACTCTTTCTCTCTAAGTCTCCTTTTCCTGTTGGCAAAAGTCCTCAGGTGGGCCATCTACACTCAGCACTGGTTCAGCTGGTGTTTAAATTGACCTCCACTAAATCTTCCTTCCACAAATGTATATTGTGTGGCTACATGTGATTCTGCCTCAAAGAAGCCTATAATCTTGTTTGCATAATCCTTCATTAATCCCTTGTCACTTCTGTAGTTTCCAAACTCTTAACTCCATTCAACCATGCATAGGTAACTTGGAGCATGATGCTGCCATATATATTTATATATTTTTTGAGACAGGGTATTGCCACTTTTTAAATTCATATTTTTAACTTTAAAAAGTATAATATGAAGTATATGAAACGGTCCATAAAACAAATATTTACAATAATTAAGTAAAAAGTGACCTCCAGGTCGCCAGTCTCCCAAATAGACTATAGTTGATCCTCTATATGTGTTGGTTCCACATCCATGGATTCAGTCAACTGTGCATTGAAAATATTTGAAAAGTGTTGCCTTTAATGAATGTGTACAGACATTTGCCTTATTACTATTTCCTAAACAATACAGCACAACTGATCTTTATATAGCACTCACAGTATATTAGGTATTAGAAGTAATCTGATTCGAAGTATATTGGAGAATAAGCATAGGGTGGATGCAGATTTATGCCATTTTCTATAAGGATGTGAGCATTTGTAGATTTTGACATTAGCAGGTTTCCATGGGGGATCCTGGAACCACTCCGCTGTGGATACCCGCGGATGACTTTGTGATCATCACAGTACATGTCATCCTTATATCCTGACTTTTGTGGAAATCATGTTCTTATTGACTCAGAATTTCTGAAATTGGTTGTTGGAGTTATGACAGAGTATCAGGGAAAGATGTGCCCATTCCTTTAAAAAATTTTTTAGTGTGTGTTTGTGATACCTACCAATTAGGCTCATTTTAGCATATTGTATCTTGGCCATTTTTACTTTCTCCTTTCCCAGATGCATTCCTCATTTTGAAAGCTTGAGAGGCTCTCTCTTCTGATATTTTTATTTCCTATACTCTCTTCCTGGTTTCTTTCTGATTTCACCAATGGGTGTTTACTTGAACAAGACTTGTGGTACAGCACAGAATATGTGGGTGTGATAAATTTCTTGCAACAATAGTACCATGGATTTGTTTTGGGAGGTTTTATTGTCCTGGTCCTTGCTGAAACTTTTTTCTTAGTCTCTGGGTTTTATGGCTGTTATGGTTGATTCACTGCATCAACCTGAAAAGTTTAGAAGTTTAACTAAGGGCCTCAGCAGGAGGCCAGGGCCCTTACTTTGTAAACATCGCCATCCAGTGCAAGAGGAGGGTAGGAAGATGGTGTGAGTTCTACCCGCACAGGGTGGGGAGGTAGCCTGCTTGCAATATAAGGAAGGAAAAGAGGCTTGATCTCTCCCTTTTGCTCTTGCTGCTTTTGCTGTCTTCTGCCACCTTGAACTGTTGCCTCTGTGCCATGCTGCCCTGCTTTGGGGCCAGCTGATTATGGACTGAAACCTCCACAAACTGTGAGTTAAATAAACCTTAACTGCCTTAATTTTGGAAGTTGAGTGTTTTGGCCCAGCAACATGACAGAAAAGTAACTAAGACAGTGGCCCTGAGGGGTGCAGTTGCTTGGATGATCAAGGCTTTTTGCTGACTTGGTGGGAGATAGGCAAATAAAACCCTGAAGTTAAGAACTCATGCTTGAGCCAAAACTGGCACCAGCTCCAGGAAAGGCCCACTCCTAGTGTGCCATGTGACGAATGTGAAAAGACATTTCTGTAGATTTCTTCCAAGCTAAAGTGAGGCAGCAGTCCCTGTGGTCAGTTCTTACAGCACATTAGCTTCTCAAAAATCTCTTAGCCCTGCAGCAAGCTTTCTATTTCCACGTATTTTTCATTGTTCTAAAAGGTAAATAATGCTTTTCTGAACCACTTCCAAGGCAAAAGTCAACCACGTGGCCTCAAGCAGTCTGGAGGCTATTGGAATATGAATAGTGATAATGGCTGGGTGAGTTTTTTTCCTTTTCTCTTAAAAGAAATCATCTTTCCAAGTTGAAGAATAAAAACAATGAGACTTTTAAAAATATGATGTGGCCTTCTCCCCAGATATTATTTTTTTGGTATGCTGTTCAGCTATATGATGGGCAGTCAGCCAGCATGATTACTGTAAATTCCACAAAAGCTTCTGAGAGAGAAAGAGCCCTGATTTTAGCTCTGGCCAATCACAATAAAAATGACACCTGCCCTTTCTTCTCAGCATGATTGCCTGGACTATAAGGCTTTTTATCACCCTTTGCCCAGACCTACAACAAAAACAAATGAACATTATTTTTTCTGAGATGATTTTTATATAAAATATAGTTATAGAAATAGTATGCGTTCTTCTCCAGTAACATGTTCCTTTCTGTGAAACTAGCACATCAAAGAAACTAATATTTAATTCTTCACTCCAAAATGATTTTTAAAAACCCTAAAGTGAAAAGCACTCTTTGAAAATGAATTATTCATATGTATTTCTGTAAAGAAAATCTTACAACTGTATTGTAATATGTATGTAATCTTTTTGTGTGTATAAGAATATATTTTAAAAAGTTGAAGCTAGCCCCAAACCAGTACAAACCAGCATCAAAGTTCACAAAAGTGTATGACTATGAGGATTGCAGCATGAACAGACTCAAACTGTAGTGAGTTTTATGATTTAGTTGAAGTTCAACTGCATATGTATTTACTTAAACACACACACACACACACACACACACATATCTCAAATATTAGTCTTTAAACTAGTAAAGTCTATCTGGGTATAGTGGTGCACATCTGTAATTCTAGCTGTTTGAGAGGCTGAGGCAGGGGGATCACAAGTTTGAGACCAGCCTGTGTGCCTTAGTAAGACTCTGCTTCAAAATAAAAATAGAAAAGGGATAGAGATGTGGTTCAGATATAGAGTATTCACATAGCGTATGTGCGACCTTGGCTTCAATCTATAGGACTCCAATAAACAGATAAAATCTATCAAAATAATCAAGCATTTGTTAATCTGGAAACTCTGGACTTTAATTGATACTTGAGGAGCATAAGATGATTTTGGAGAAGTTAACTATTAGAAATCTTATACACATGTTTCCTACAAGGCATATGGTAGATAAAACTGAAGATAAGCCTGGCAAGCACAAAGTCCTGTGTTTGATTCCTGGAACCAACAACAAGAAAAACTGAAGACAGATTTTATAAAGGTTTACATATTTAAAATAACAGAACATAAGCAAATTTGCATTCTGGATGTATCTATTGATAATGCAAGTTTATGAGCTTTGCTGTAGCATTCAGAATAGGACAATGTGGAAAAGGGAAAATAATCAAAAGAATGTCTTTGTGTTGTGTGAAACAATATACACAATATAAAGTTATCCATAAAAATATGTGGGTAGGAATCATATGGAAAATGTAGTACTTTGATGACATTGTCTAATTTCTTATAACTTAGGTGGGAAATGAGATTAGAATTCAGGTTTTGGTCAGGACTTGGAAACTCACTGTAGATTTGTCATTTCTCTACACTTAACAACTTCTAAAATACCTAGAAAAATATGTAGGATTGAGAGAAAGATAATGGGAACATGTAAATGTGGATAGCATAGTATTCAGCTAAGGAAATGAGAATTCAACAAACTGCCTCACAAATGGGTCTAGGTAGCTCTCATAGAATGAGCTACAAATCTCTGCTGAGCTTCACTCACAGGTAAGAGAGAACTACCATTTTCTCCTGACATGATGAAGATGACTGGAAGAAATATTTTTAGCAGGACAGGCAATTCCAAAGCTCTACTGGTCTTCCCTTACTTGAAAGAAGCAGTGACAAAAGGAGAGATGAGAACTCGAGTTTTCTTGTGGACCATCTCCATCTCCTCTATGTGCTAGAATACTTTTTTCTAACATACCGCCTGTCTCCAGAATTAGCAAATGCTCCTTCTCAACTAGGAAATCCCTATCAGCTTTAAAAATATAAATTATAGTCATACTCTCTTTCACTTTTGCTCCTACCCTGTCTCTTTAGGATTGTAGCAACACTTTAAGAGATGTCTACCTTTGCTCTAACTTTTTTCCTTCTACTTTTTTTCTTAAACCCATTTCAATCAGGTTTTAGATCCCTACCAGTTTAAAATATGTGTTCTTTTCATGCTCGCCACAATGTACATATTTCAAAATCCAGTGGTAGCTTTCTGTCTGTGGCCATTCAGCAACATTTGTGATGGTGAAACACTCCCTTCCTTTTAAAAAATGTTTTGTTGGTTTCTAGGGCACTGTATTCTCTGGGGTCTCCATGTATCTCATTGCCTATTTCTTTTCATTCTCCTTTGCTGAATCCTCTATGCTTGTCTCTCCTTCTCAACACTGGAGTGTCCTGGGGATCCTCTGGGGTTTTTTTGTTTGTTCCTTTTTTAAAAAATTTTGCTTCATTAAAACCTTGGTAGCCTTATTTGTTCTGATGAAATTGAATACATTTATATGCTTATGACTCTCAAATTCCTATTTCCATTTTTAAATCCCTTCTTTCCCACTCCAGACTTGCACGTCCAGTTGCCTGCCCAGCGTCTGTACTTGGATGTGGCAGGTATTTTAATGTTAACATGTCTAAAACTTAATCGTCCCCCTTTCTATATAATAGTACAGGATCCTTCTCCCACATCTCCCACAGCTGATCCATCAGCACATCTTCTTACCCTCCCTTCCAAATATACCCAGTTTATGAACTTCTTACCACTAGTGCTCACCTAGGCTCTGCCAGTAATATTCTCTTAGTTACTTTGTCATCTCTGAGACACAGTAACCTGAAGGAGAGGTTTCTTTTCTTATTTCTTATTTCTTATTTCTTTCTTTTCTTATTTTCTTTCTTTAATTTCTTTGTCTTTTTCATTTTTCTCTTTCAATTCCTAGTCATCTGCCTCTAAGGCAGAAAGGTTGTGGTGAAAGGACTAAGGAAGGAAAACTACTTTCATCTTTGCAGCTAGGAAAAGACAGTGGAAAGAAGGGAGGAGCTAGAGGCAAATACACATCCTTATAGGTCACACCCCCAGTGACCCACCGCCTACCAGGCCTCCTAACAGCACAGCTAGCTGCTGTGCTCATCATTGGACAAATCTACTGATGACTGTAACATTTACATGATCCAATCACCTTACACACCTGAGTATTTGGGGGAATATTTTAGATCCAAACTATAACACTCCTCGATCATTTCTTTGCTTCCACTCTTACCACCTGGGTCTGTTCTCAGTAGAAGAAAGACAGAAGTCACATGCTGTCACTCCTCTTCCCAAAACCACCCAGTGTCCTCCATAACTTGAAGTGGAAGCCAGAACCCTTAGAGTGGCCTACCATCATGCTGCATGATGAAGACCCATGTCACCCCCTCACTCTCTCCCTACCCTCCTTCCCTTTTTCTCCTCCTTCCCTTTTGTTCTCTAGCTGCCCTAGCTTTCTGAAGTTTTTTGAAAATTTCAGATGCTGTTGGGAGTGAAGCTGTCTGTACCTTGGTTGTCTAGGACAAGGTCACTGCCTCTCATGAGTTTGACAAGGCTCCATGAGAAGTGTGCGCAGCTCACCGGAGCTGACGTGCATAGTGATTTGACCTTCATCTAAGATTATATGGATAGTTTTCTCTTGTTT
>PVJX010024182.1:0-28373 GCA_004027295.1 Dolichotis patagonum | reverse complement strand
GGGGGTGCGGAGAATAAGCAAGTTTGTTCCTTTGGCACAGAACGCTCAGAGTGCCTGCAGGTCCTCAGAGCTAAGGGTCTTTCCTCAGACCCTGGGTCAGCTGAAGATGACCACACCATGTGTCCTGGTTTTTCTACCATTTTCATTGATGATTTCTCTTGCGGAAGTCACCCTCAGTAAATGCTACTTGGAATGTGGAATGAGAAAAGCAGGAGAAAGAGGAGAGGGATGAAAATGAGAACTGGGAAGAGGAAAAGGAGCTTCTCTCGGAAGGAAATAGAGAAGGGCAGATGAAAAAACATGATGAGTGTTCTGGAGCCAGATGGGAGAATTCTTAAGCTCCAGCTGAAGAACTTCAGTGAATTTCTTTAGATAATGAGATGTGCTGAGAACCTAAATTTTCAGCCCCCGAGGACCAATTCATCTTCTTCCAACACGCAGTCCTACCCCACTCCAGCTGGAACTTCTAAGGCAGACAGGTGTTCAGGAAGCACATCACCTCCATTTGGGGAGAAGGATAGGAAAGTCCTGTTTGGCTGGACAAAGGTTGGGAGATTGCTGCTTTAAGAATCTGACGGCTCTGGGCCAACTACGCCAAAAGGGAAAGACACTGAAGCCTTAGGATCTACGAATATCAGAGTGGAAAGAGTCTTAGGAATCTCTGAGACAAAATTCATCCTTTCCTCTCTGTCTCTGTAGCACTATCTGGAAATAGCCCACTGTTTATAAATATTGTCATGTACTCATCAAAAAACATATATTACCTACTGTTCCATAATGAATGCATAACACTTAGCACTGAATAGGTTTTGTAAATATTTGTGTTTACTACATCTCATCTCCCTCCCCTGACATTCTATCAATGGGGAAAAAAATATCCAAAAAAAACCCCGAAGAGACATCCCATGCTGCTATCCTGCTCAGGACTCTGTCCAACGGCGTGGTTCAGGCTGCAGTGGTCAGCTGAAAGCACGAAGATGCCTCACAGTGTACAGCAAGACGGAGATGCTTCAGTTCCCACACAGAGTGCATTCCATGAAGGATCAGCCCGGAAGCCAAGAAGCATATTGGAAACAGCTTTATAAGAAAAAGAGATTCATAAGAGTCTCTGACTAAGGAATCCAAGTCCCAAGAAGATGCTTTAATCTCAATATACAGTGTGTGAGTTACTGTTTTCTCCTTTGAAGAAATGTCCCTTCTCTTTGGCAAGGGAAATAACAGGCCCTTGGAAACTTCTCAAATGCGTCCAGAAAGCACCGTGAGGTGTTGTATGTTGTATGTTGAGGGCAGGCCGGGGAGGTTTGATTAACCCTTTGTATAATGGCCTCTGGACTTTCCTCAGACCAGGAAAATGGTGAAATCTTTCCAGAAGCACTTTTTACCAAAACAATTCCTTAAAACACAGTCCCATTTTCTTCCTTGAAAAGACACACATGGCACTATAGACAAATGCTACACTCTACACCCCTTCTAGGGGACCCACTCTATGCCTGTGGCCCTCTATACCCAAAGGTGGATTCAACTAAGAGTGGATAAAAGAATCTTTAGGGAACAAAATTGCATCTGCACTGCATGTACACAGACTTGTTTTTCTTGTCATGATTCCCTAAATAATATAATAAAAGAACTATTTACATAACATTTACATTGCATTAGGAATTACAAGTAATCTGGAGTTGATTTAAAGTATGTGAGGGGCATGCATAGATAACATGCAAATACTAGGCTCTTTTATATAAGGAACTGGAGCAGCCCAAGATTTTGGTTCCTGTGGGGACTCTTAGAACACTGTAGTCATGGAGACTGAGTAAGCACTATGCCTTATCAGGCACTCCTCAGACACTGAGAGCTCCAGCAGTGAGAAGCCAGGTTAGTCTTTATTTAACCCAGTAGTGCACAGACTTATGTCTTCAAAGAACATTTTGTTCCACGTCACACTTACAGATGATGGCTCTCAGACATTTTTGTTCACCGTGCACTTTAAAATTTTGGAATTGGAGCCACACATTGAAATCATTAATACATATAATGTGTGTAAGTCTACTATTTAATAAGGTCTCTCAATAGAACTGTCAAAACTGCCTGATTTACTCAGTACCCTCTAGTTGTAGTTGAAGTTTGACTTGATCTTGGCTCTGACTTCTCTGTCCTTTCTCACAAACTCCCAAGGCCAAGTTGCCACTTATTTTAAAAAAATCTTTCTTGGAATATCCTGGGGTCGCCACACTTCCCTGAAGCCAGCTGACCTCACTTTGTGCCACACAGGTCACACCGGCCACTCAGCTTGGGGCTCTCCCCAGCAAGGGCCATTGCAATAGTGCAAACTGAAGCTGAGGTAAAAATGTATTTTGCACACATTGAAAATTATTTGGCAGCACATATGGAAATGATTGAAATCACACAGGCTGAAAGTGCTGGCCCTTGAAATAGTACTGCAATAGGCAAACTAGAGGAAGAAGCATTTATTCAAGGTTATCTCGAGTTTGGTACGTTCTTCTCAAGAGGCAGGAACGGGGGGAGTTCAAAGCTGCCGGACCTCTTGACACCAGTGTCCAAAGCTCTCAGAGACACAGAGATAGAAAATAGCTTATAAATACTATTCTCTTGTTTGCTGTCATCTGAGCAAAACATTTAATTAAAAGGTGCATACTTCATGCACATAACTTGATGAGTTTGGAGATAAGCATCTATCGGGGAGCCTATCACCATGATCTATGCCATAAAACCACACATCACTCCCAAAAGTCTCCTCTCATTTTATCATCATGCATGTGACAAGAACATTTCATCTAAACGCTACCCTCCTATCACATTTTTAAGTGTACATTACAGAATTGTAAATTACCAGCACCATCCAAAAGTTTTTCCTTTGTCCTGTTTTCTTGACTCTGTGACACAGGTTTATAACATGCTCTAATGATTTGCAAAAATCCAGATAAGAAACATTTCTAAAACCTTAAGAAGATATACAGATGCAGGAACTACTTTTGGCTACTGTTTCTGGATTGCTCACTTATGAAACCTCACCCTAAAGAGTTATTCTACTTTCTGTTTCTGTGAATATGATTATTTTAGACAGATATAATAACTGTTTTTCTATGTCTGGCTTATTTGTTTACCATAACAAAGTAGACTCAACTGGAAAGATAGCTGTCATTTTAAGGCTGAATCCATCTTTTTTAAAGCTCCTTAAATGTATATCACATTTTCTTTACCCAGTCATGGGGCATTTAGGTTGCTTTCACATCCTTGGTTATTATGAACAATGCTTCAGTGACCATGACGGTGCAGACCTCTCTTTGATATTCTCATTTTAACCTCTTTGATGTATACTCAGAAGCAGGGTTGCTAGGTCATATAATAATTCTAATTTTGATTTTTTTTTAGTAACCTCCATACAACTTTCTTTTTTTTTTAATTTTTAATTTTAAAGAGAATAAAACAAACGAGGGCAGTACAGAGCAGATCAGAACAGAACAACATAGGCAACACAGTACTTTACATTAAGACAACCAGACATCAACAGCTTTCCATAATGACTGCAACAATTTACCCTTACCTATCGCTTCTCAGCGTTTTGGCTAAGATCAAGTATAGTAACAATTTACCCTTACACTAATGTACAAGAACTCCCTTTATGTCCGGGTCAATACTTGTTATCTTTGTGACAGACAGCCATGCTAAGCGGTGTAGGGTGATGTCACTGTGGTTTTGATTTTCGCTTCTCTGATGATTATAACATTGAGCACATTTTCATTTACCTCTAGTCTTAGTCACTCTCATTCCTGAGACATGACACAGATTCTAATACATGGCTCACATCGACTTTCTCTCAGTCTGCAGGCTGCTGTCTCCTTTCGTGGGTTGCTTCCTTTTCTGTACAGAATTTTTTAATTTGATATATAGAGTCCCACTTGTCTATTTTTACTTCGGGTATTTGTCCTTTTGGTATCTGGTCCAAGAATTAATTGCGTTTGTTATTTTTAAAGCAATCTACCAGAAAAATAAGATAACTTTAATTAATAGTGAGTAGGGAAATCATAATGAGTCACAGATCGTCAATCAGACAAGAGCAAATATCCTTGGACCCTCTTCCCAGCTCTCCTCTAAGTGAATGTGAGGGCTCCGTTTTCTCTGCAGTAAACACTAGGTTGGGTTTAGTAACCTATAGAATCCTTTCATCATTCTAATCCTAGAATCCTGACATTATTCTAATTTCTAGAGGATGGAAATGCAGTTATAAGATTAATACATTAAAAACCTGTGGAGAAACAAAATAATCATTTAATAACTACTTATCCTAGTATTTATTGGAGATGTAACATATCCACGCACTTTGCGCACGTTATCCATTTAGACCTATACCACTCTCACCCTGTTTATCGCTTTGTTTTATCAGTAAGGGAACCTAGGCTTACAAAGATAAAGTGGCTTGGCCAAGACAGTATTGATGGTAAATAATGGAGCTGAGATAGCATCCCGCAGCCCAAGTCTAGATCTACCAGGCCATTACCATTTTCCAATCGCTGAGCTTAAAAGTTTGTGATCAGATGCTTATGTGTGTATCTTTATATGGTATGAAATATGTGTGAATTATTAATCTAGGAAGAAACACAAATACCTAAAGAGGGAAGATATCCAAAAGCAGCTGGTGTAATAACAAAAGTGAACTGGAACAAACAAGAATCTATTTCGCACATGCCCAGCTGCCTGACCAGAAGGTCTAAGCGTTGATCTATTGACACAAAAAGGTTCCAGAGCTGGGTTAAAGGAGTAAAGTAAGTTGCAGGGTCAGCTCCAGAGGGAGGAAGCTGGCAGAAACCCAAGGGAAGGTTGTGGGGGCCTGACAATGGAAACTTACCACCCTTGCTTCTCTGAGCTGCTAGGAAGCTCTGAGGTCACTTCATCAAACCTCCCACCCAAAGCAGGCATTCTCTTCACAACACCCTTGTGGGCATTTGTCCAGCCTAGTCCTGAGGATTCCCAGAGGCTGAGTTCACTCCGCCGAGCAGAGAGCCTGTTCTATTGCTGGACACCCAAAGTTATTAGAAATCTTTGCTCCTTTTAAGGAAACAAAATATACGTGATGATTTCTACCATGAACCATGGCTCTACCTTCGTGAAACACAAAATTATATTTTCCCTTCTTCCCTATGATGCACTTCAGAAATTAGAAGAATGCACCAAGTCTTTTCCCACCAAGTTAAGGATCCTGGCTCCTGTAGACATCGCCTGTGGACAAGTTCTGTCCAGCACCATTACCGTCTCAGTCACTGACTGTCCATCCACCTGGCCAAGGCCACACCTTACCTTGGTGCTCTTTTTAGGACCTATTCCATGACCTACAGCACAACAGAGGCTACAATTTGATCACATGACTTGAGAAAAGAAACCACAAGGGAATACAGCAAGTTGGCAGCATTGCTCAGACAGCATTTAGATTCAACGATTGATCCAGACCTTTTTTACAGATTTCCCTTGAGAAGAGATATTTTCTATACTTACTACAGTCAGGGTGTGGGGACTTGATCCATGCCCAAGGCTCAGCAGAGGAATGTTGGGGATTATCACCATGACCTCAGTGCCCAGCCGGGACCTGGCCACAGCCATATCAAATGTACACTGAACAGATAAATGCATGAACAGAGTAGCTTACTATGTATCTACTGTAGGCCAGGTTCATAAGTGAAGTTCACATATTGTCTAAGTTAAACCTTTTAATTTTATGACTAAAATACTAATGTGCCCATTTTCTAGATAAGGAAACTGAGAATCTGAGATGTTTGTAAACTTATCTAAAAGAGACTTGGCTAATAAGTGGAAAAGTCATGATTCAAACTGACAGTTGCCTTTCTCCAATTCCCACTTTTTTTTAACAACATCATACTACTTCCTACACAACGAAAAGGAAAGGCAGGTGGATAAAGAAGAAAGATGGAATGAAAAAGAGGAAGAAAAAGAACATAAAAGACAGTTTTGTTAGCTGTAAAACTAGCTGCAGGAGCATCAGGGCCTGTGTGAGAGAAGGGCTCTCAGCGAGTCACAGCGGAGTTCGCCGGCTACTTGGGATTCACTTCTCCATCCCTGCATTTCTTCCATGCCCTGCTGCCTTCTACCATGGCCTTCCAGCACTAGAAAGGAGGTCACTGTCTGGCTCTCACCCCAAAATCAGTCCAAAAGGCTTCACCGGGCACATGTCCTGTGCTGGGCTTTCAGCTTGCTACTTACCCTCAAAAAACTCCCTGCTGATTTATTTCACTTAACATTAAAGTCTCAAATAATTCATATTTATCCTTCCTTTAGCAGAGTACAACTCCACGGAGTATAAATACCATATTTTCTTTATCCATTCATCTGTTGATGGACTCTCATATGAGAAACTCAAACTATAAATAAATCAAAGAGCAAAATAAAAGAGGAAATGGAGAGATAGATCTTTTGCAGATAGGGAAGAGACCAAGAGATGGGGCATCTAGAGAAATTAAGATATGTCATGTGCATGTACCAACTCCCCACAACGAGTGCAATCCTTGTGTGTGGCAAACACATACTGATATTTCTTTTAATTCCAACTGGAGACCAGTACCCCAGCTGTGCATATGCTAATGGTGGACCCAGAAGCATCTGCAGATTGAGTAAGGAGCCAGCTCTGCCCTTCAACTCACTATGTACAGCCAGAGAAATCTTAAGGAGCAAACTGAATCTCATCACTTCTGTGCTGCTTGAAACTCTGATGGGTCTCCACTGCATTTGAACTCAGTCTAAACCTTCTCCAGTCCCCTTCCCAGCCTTGCTTCCTGCCCCCTCCCCTGCACTGGCCACACTTCCATGCTACAAACTCTTGCTCCTGCCTGCCTCTGGCACAGGGTGCTTGTTGGTCTCTCAGCCTGGGTGTACTCTCTCCTCCCGCTCCAGAGACTGACTCCTCCCCACCCCACCCCCAGTCTCTGTCTAAACCTCTTGCACTGGGGAAGCCATTGTGCAGCCCAGAGTATGCTGCCTTATTCTGAAGCCCCAAAGCCCCTGTCTGGCTTCCTTCACTGTACACCTTTGGTTATTTGTTTAAAGCTAAGCTTCTGTGGCACAAGTCTGAGCTCCGGGGAAGCAAAGACTATGTATGATCTGCTCCTTTACTTCCCCCAACACAGAAGAACTGAGCCCCTCACTCTGGGTAGCTGTGAGCCTCAGCCTCTGTTCCACAAGCCATAAAGTGGGGCAACCAGTGGGCAACCTCTGAGAACTTTTGTAGATCTAATGTTCTAAATTCAGCAACTTGAGAACACCTATAGTGTAGCTTCAGCCCAAAGCAAAGGAAACTTAGAGCCATACCACCCTCAAAGGAAGACCCTGGGAATGCAACTGTCCCCAGTGGCATGGGCTGTATTTACAACACAAACCCAAGAGATCATCAGTTATGGCAAGTGGAGCTTCCTGGGTTGAAGCAACAGGATAAAAACACCTCTGGGCCCCTACCCAGCTTGGGAAAAGCAAAGCCAGACAGCTCTGCGCCCTCTAAAGGGTCAGTCACCAGAATTTTCTTTCCGGGCTGGGTCCCTCCGTGGGGACTCCTGCTACCTTTCCGATTTCTAATCCTTTCTACTTTCCCATTTTCCACTGCCATGCAAAGAGGAAATGACGAGAGCAGATAAGGAATTGGGGTCCAGCTCTGCCGCTCCTGAGCTGTGTGTACCCCTCCATATGTGTTCCCTTTGTTCCTATCCATAGCCTCATAGACTCGTCTTCAGCCTATAGGGGCTATAACATGCGCTCCAAAGATCTGGACAAAACAAGAACCAAAATACTCCTAAAACCTTAAGTGGCTATACCACGGCAGGGCGGTTTGGGGCCATTGTTTCTGAACGGTCACCAGGTAAACCACCCAGAGCAGTGGTGGCAGGACCTGTGGCACATAGTTCAGAGCATTTTTCTTTCAAGACAAATGATTTTGATGTCTGAGTTGTTTTATCTAAACTAAATCCTCTGCATTCAGAATGAATTATAGTGTCCGCACTTTGTTACAAATAAGTGGGTTTGGGGGTGCAGTTTGGGTGCTCCCCTCTCACAGGTTCACCACCACCGATTGAGAGTCCCAGCGTTTTGTTTCTACTCTAGGATTGAAAAACTCAGCTCCCAAGTCAAAGATCTCAGGCATCTGAGGTACAGGTGATTGAACTGGCCTAGACACTAGCCCAGCTTGCCTGACACTAGATCTACCATGGCCTACTTAGGTCCTTGCACTAGAGTTGGGGGCTCACCCCTAAGCTGGCCTTAGTCCCAAGAGCTTCTGCCAGGTGCAAGACACCTGGGTTCCATGACCCTCAGAGTTTGAAATCACGGTGTGGTTCAGAGGTTCGGACTGTGCACTTTGATGCCAAAGGGTCTCAGCCCAGCTTCTCTTACCTGTCTCCAGCTCCTGTTTCCTCTTCAGAGAGATGGGGAGTTGAATGATCTCAATACTAGAGACAATAGTAAATGAATACGAAGCGCTTTACTGTGCACTGGTCCCGTTTTAGACAGAAGCAGTGCTCGTGTTACTTTTGCTGTTATTGCCGCTCACAGTTTTATTTTAGGGATGGAAGCTGCCTTCCTTGGCATGCTCCCTTCCTTCCCTGGTCCTGCCTAAAGTCCCCGAATCTCTTCCCACTTCCCCTCTTGTCTAGCCTTTGTTTTGCACCTCCTGTTTTCCTCCAACAACTCTACCAAACAAATACTTCTAAATACACCTTAAAGTTTACCTTATTTTACTCAGCGTTGCTCAGTATATACCTCTGAAAATAAAAGCACTGTATGAAGAACAATCTTCTTGATCAAAAACTATACCAAGTTCGGGTGCCATCATGGGACAGCTGGGCACGTGGGCAACATGGGATAAGAAACAGATGCCTGTGCCATTTGGAGCTGAATTCTTCAGACCTGGCTTTGGTACTCATGACAATTGAGAGGGTATTTAACGTCCCCCAAATCTTAACCTTCCTAACTGGGGAACAAAACTAACAATCTTCAAATTCATAGGCCTTTTTATTCAGGTTGACAAAATGCTTTCCTGTAATATATGTTTTACAGAAGTCCAATAGATAAAATATTTAACAGACTACTGCTCTGACTATAGTAAAGGTGAGACAGGTTCTGAGTCGATGACCTTCATCTCTTCCTCAACCTTAGATGGTTTTCTTCTTTCGCCTCATCCCCACGGCAGTCTAGAAGAGTAGTGATAGACCGATGGCATAGGTTTAATTGTGTTTTTCTTTTAAGACAAAAAATGTTAATGTATGAGTCATTTTTTTTCTAAACTAAAATCTCAGAATTCAGGTGTAATTGTAGTGTTGGTACCTTGCAACAAGTAACAGGGTTTTGGATTGCAGTTTGGGAGCTCATCTCTAAAAGGTGTATCATCACTGGTCTAGAAGCTCTCACATACAAAGAAGCCATTGCAGAGCTCCGCTTATGTGACCTCTTTGTGCCTCAGTTTCCTCATGTGTCAAAGACCTCACAGTGCTAGTTATAAAAATTAAATGAGTTAGTACATTAATGCCCTTGGTACAGCCCTCAGTAACTGTTGGGCATCACTATTATTACCGTTGCCACTGGATAGTTATGTTGTCTGCTGGACAGTAGCAGCAGGTGTCTGTGATCATTCAGAGGTGTCGTGAGTGTACAGCTGTATGGGGACTATAAACTACCTTCACTCTCAGGCATCCAACCTCCACTTTCCACTGGCACAGGAAGAAACTGGGTATTATTTCACAAGATGGGCAAATTCTCTTACTACGGAAAGCATGAGTTTTATAACATAATAATCTGGGTACTCCTTGATTCAATTCGGACAAACATTTCCTGTGCTCCCGATCTGGTGGCCACTGTGGGGCTAGGAATACCAACGGAAGAGACAGGTCTAAGGAGACATGACCCACATGAGTGATGTCTGCCAGCCGGCTGCTGGGGCTGGGTGGTATGTACAGTCTTTCAATCAGCTCAGATTATGGTGTAACTTCTCCGAGCCAGGAAGTATGCAGAGGACACAGCAAACCTCCAGAAAGACAGTCCAAGCCCTGTATGGTCAGGAAAGGACACAGGAAGTACATGGGAGAAAAAGACCCATGTGACTAAGGTTATGGAGAGTGGACTGAGAGGGGAAAGAAAGGCAGTCAGGACACAGAGACTAAGACGAGAGTTCAGAATTGGGCTCCAGGGAAGAGCGAGACTGTGAGCTCAGGCCCCTTGGGTGCCACCTTGGGGATGAGATGGACCTTAAGGAAAAGGCAAGGAGAAATTATTCATCCAAGGATTTCCAAGAACACTACTATTTGCTTCTATTAATTTGCTTCTAGAACACATAATACTCTTTTTGGAAACCAACTTTATTTTTAAAGAAACTTTTTTCTGTAAACAATTATTAAAGGGACATTTGACATAAGCAGTTCTAAAACTGATCCTAGCATTAGTCTCTGCATGATTAATAGACCGGAAGCTTTTTTCACAGAACTTTTCTTTCTGGGAATCTAGTTTGAAAGAAAAGTTAATTTCATTTAAGGAAAACTGAGTGTGGCTTTCCGTGTGGTACTCAGGAGAAAGCTGAAGATTTAAAGTGAGAAGGCTTGAGTTTAACTTCTAGGTTCTGACTGATTGAATTTCCTCTCTGAACTGGTTCCTCTGTGGGTAGAATGGCGATCTGACACTTAGTATAAAACAGGACTTTGATATGATTAACAAGTGTGAAAGTGACCTTAGCTACTAAAGCATATAAAAGGCATCTGTGTTTCTTAATAATTTCCTTTTCTGGCCCTCAAGCACAATGAAAGAGTCCTAATTGGATTATTCTTTGTGGCTTTTGTCTGTTTTGCTTGAAGAAGGAAGGATTAATATCCAATAGTGTCCATACAATTCTCTTGGAGTCCACAGTGTCACCAAGGAATCTCTAACACAATCTGTCAGCAAAACCCATCAAACAAAGAACACCCTCGGGCTGCCCTAGATCACAAGTGAGCAAGCTGAGACCTTGCCCTGCCTACAGACGGTCCCTCTGAGCTACAGTCCAGCCTGGGGACCCTAGAACCTGTCCCCAGACCCACTGGAACTTGGAGTGTATTCTAGTGGACCCCATGGTGGACCTGCAATTTTTTTCTGCCCACTACCCTCCTTCCACTCCATCCCCACCATAGCGGTTCCTTCCCATTCCGTCTTTTTTCGCATTTTTATTAGTACATATTTGCAGTACATAATGAATACATTCATTGTGGGGAGTTGGTGCATGTACATTTCAAATCTTAATCCTTTCTACTTCCCCTTTTGAATACACTACTTAGTGCGTGTTTACATTTAGATTGGTTAAGATCTCTCTGTGCCATAGGGATTTGTTTTATCTATATAAAGAATGTGAAAAAAGTACCCTGTAGGATTGTTTTCGGGATTAAAGGTGATTATTCGTTTTAAGAACTTGGCACAATCTGAGGCAATTATAATAAATGAGAATGTTTCCTCTTGTTGCTATTACCCATACTCCCTTCTCACCTTCTGCCATATTTCTTTCCTTCCTTTTTCTCGCTCTCCCTCTCCTCCCTTTCCTTCTCTCCTTCTTTTTCTCCTGTATGGCATCTTTCCTCCCTATACCATCTGTAATCCTTAGTTCCTTGTCCCCTTCCATCCTCTACCCTTGTATCTCTCCCCTTCTCTCTGCCCTTCTCTTCACATCCCTGGCCCTACCACACACACACACACACACACACACACACACACACACATCACCGAGCCACAGGAGTCTGCCTCCACACTGGCTCCCTACAGCTTCCAGGCCAGGATCTGCCAGCCAGAGCTGACCTGGCACCTGACTTTAGGGTACTTCTAGAACTTGAATCGGCATTTGGAGCTGTTAGTCATCATTTTTGGAAACTCTAAGGGGCCCAGGGGCCCTGAGGATTGGGATAGGGCAAATTGCCCATCTTTGCCAGTGAGGAGAAAGATTAATTCTAGTCATTTTAAGCCATTCTTTTAATATCTGGACAAGTTATCGCTACATTCTCTCATGATGAGCAAATATCAGAATGCAGCTTAACCCTTAGGTTTTGTCTATCCTTCTTTTGACTTTTATCTCTCTCCCAGTCCTGCGACGTGACTTTGCAGCCTGATGGCCACTGGCTTTTTCCCCCTCCTCCACTGGACAGTGAGTGAGTCCTGGAGGACCTGGACTGTTCCCAATCCTCTGAATTATCTTTACCCTATGGACGGGATTAGGAACAGAGGATTTGGACTCAGATAGAACTGGACTTCAACACTGTCCCTGCTGCTTTGTTTCTGTGACCTTGCCAAGTTGTTTAATCACTCTATGTCCATGCTCCCATTTATTAATTGAGCAAATCCATATTGATCACCTGCTATGTTCCAGGTGCTGTGCAGGAGCTAAAAACAGAGTGATAAAGGAGGCAGAATCGAACTTTGTTCATAAGCAGCTCAGAGTACTGAAGACAGACAACTAAAGTCACAGGGAAATAACAAAAATACAGTAGTAAGTTATGATGAGTAGTGTGAACAAAACATTCAGGAGCTGAGTTAAGCAATAACCAGGTAGGTGGGATTAGAAATAGTTATTTAAACACAGCAGCCAGTGATGGCTTACAGCAGTATTTCTCAGCCTTAGAACTATTGCCATTTGGATGCAACATAGTAAGAGCTAAGAGCTATCCTATGCTCTGCACAATGTTAACAGCATTTCTAGCCTCTACCCTTACGGCCACCCTACATTGTGACAACCACAAAGATATTGTCAAGGTCCCCTTGGAAAGGGAAGGAGTAAAATCACCCCCAGTTGAAAGCCACTGGCTTAGAGTTTTACACATTTGGATGTGAGCCTCGCTTCTGCCATTTATGTATTATGTACCTGCTACAGTAACTTTGAATAAGTAACTACGCTCTCTGAGCTTCAGTTTCTTCAAGGATGCAACAGAGACATTATCAATATTGTCAATAGTGTCATTAGGAGGGACAAATGAGACAACGGCCCATTTGAGTAAGCCCACAATAATGCATCAATTATTGCTGATAACACTGTCAGGATATATTTGTCTAATAATTGGACACCAACACATCGGGACAGGAACTGGCTTAAGATCACATCTTTACTCCCAGCTCACAGAACAGGAGCTGAGACTCCCTTTAAACCTGGTAAAGAAATCTAAGAAGTCCCTACACAGAAGCAGGATGCACAGAGAAGGTGATCAATTCTGAACAGATAACTATGGCTTTGGTTTGACCCTGGGTAATCACAGTCCAGTCCAAATGAATATCTGGTGGAAACGCAGCTTTCTTGTGGAGTAAGAGGCAGCAGCCGGCTGCACTGTTATCTAACAGAGGCCTTAGGAAACCTCTCCTTCCCCACAGGGAGTGGCTGACGAAAGATGATGCCTCTGGTTTTCCTCTTTGCCCTTGAACAATGGAAAGGGCCTTTCCTTTTCCCGTTTGGCTGGTTTGAGCTCCTGACTCCCTTTTGTATGTCAGATCTCACCTCTGCAGCCTTTGAGGGCTGGCCAGCAGACCAAGAGGATTTGTTTTCAAACTTTCATGCCTCTCTGGAGTGAGTAGGTTGGCATCTTGTGGCCTCCTGGCTCTTCGTGAGCATTTGGTGGCACTGGTAACTATCCTCATGGAACCGAGTTTAAAGGAACTCTGAGCACCCTTATTCTCATTTCTCCCCACCTACCACCCTCAAAGTCCCTGAAGATCAGCTAGTTCAGGACTTGTTTATCTTTATCAACCAAAGGACAGGTACAAGCAATTCCAGAAGTACACTAACCTTGGCAGTTTCCTTTCCTAAGAAGTTTGTTCAAATACCTTTCAAGATCTTGCTTGGCCCTGAACCTGGCAATACCTGCTCAAGTTCCCTACTGCTTCCAGATCCTGTGTTGAAGCAATTTTGGCAAGAGAAGACAGGCTCCAATTTTTAAAAATAGCATTTCCCAAGAAAGTACATATAATGCATGGGACTCCATTTCAGGCACTGTGATGGCTAAAACACCAGACCAAGGACCACCAGTTCCCAACTTTGGCAGAGCCTGCACTGCTGCTAAACCAGGATGTGGCACACTGTGGAGTGGAGAGAACAGGCAACTGCTGAGCCCTTGCCACAGTCCAGGACCTCACCGGGCACTCTGGATACAGGGGTAAATGTGGCACTCTTGTAGACAGGTCAGTCCACTGAAGGCTTTGCTATTGTTTGGCAGTGTGGAGACTGTGCCTAGGGAACCCAGTAAGTTGCTGGTTACCCAGCAGGGGCTCGGGAAACTTTATGGACAAGGTGACACCTGTGCTGAGTCACAAAACAGAAGAAGGATGTAGCATAAAAGGTATTTCACATAGCAATCAGGGTGCAAGAAGTCCAGGGATCTAGGAATACAACAACTAGGGATGATTCAAACATGAAGAAGATAGGAAGTGACAGATGAGGTAACAGAGGCTGAGAAATGGAAGACCTAGCTGCAAGTCAGCAGGGAGGAGCTGCCAAGGCCCTGCTGCCAATCCACAAGCTCCCCAGGGATCTGCTCAGGTACAGACAGCATCCTGACCTGAGGGAGACACTGTCACCAAGGCCTGGCCACTTTGACCCTCTGTGGGGTAGCATTGAAAGGTCACACCCAATCTGGAGCTCCCCGCGGGTCATAGGAGAGTCCGCAAAGCCTACTTCCAATTTTAGCCCCACCTAGTCCTTCCCCTTCTTTTCACTGCTATTGATTTCAGAGAGTTACCTTTTAGGGACATTTAGTCTTTGAGGAGGAGCCAGAAGTTGTCTGCTGCCAAAGTCAATGAGTAAGGCGGAGGAGGACACCGCACCGTGCATTTACAAGCTCACCTCTCCACTGATCAGCACAGAAATCCTGGCATTCGACCTATTTTATATCACACTTTCTAACGACACTTCCATAACTGCTTTAGAGATTGGGAAGGTCGTGGGATAAGTGTAAAGGGAGGGAAAGTACTTGAGGGGATTCATGGCCATTAACATGTGGACTTTACTGTAGGAAATAATTTTATTAAAACATATGCTGGGAGAAAAGGAAGGGAAAAGGAAAATTAAATCACTTAATAAATATATACAAAATAGTTCATGTAGTTATACCACTAATTTCTATTATTTCATTGAAAAGAAAAGTTTGTACTTTCATTGTTTGATCATTTTTCATATCTATCTTGTAACCTGAGCAACTACTTTGAAGATGACAATACTCAAATGTATTCATCATTATTACTCTCCTTCTATTTTGTTTTGAAATTTTCTATTGTTTTCATTGTTTTTTCTCTTCAAAATAAAAAAAAATAACAACAACAATAACAACAGCTAGTTTCTCTGGGAGACAGAAATGGATGGATCAGACATAGGGATTTGAGGCAGCCTTATTTCTCATTATTTCCCCTTTGGGATGTGTCAGACTTCTGTAGATTGGGTGGGTATAAACTAACTCAAAAATAAGTTAATAAAATAAAATGAAATAAAACACATGTAATTTCTGATCCACCCTCATCTACAGGCTCTCCAGGTCATGGACTATGAACAGTCCCCAGAGAGTCGGTGTCACCTGGTTAGGTCTTCTTCCTTTGTCTCCGTGCTAGAAGAGAACTCTTCTTCCTCACCCCTCGTGTTGCTATGCAGAAGAACTTTACCTCCTAAGTATTCCTGATGTCTCTCTTCCAAGAGCACCCTCAGGGGCGAAGGGGATTGTCTAACTGGTTTGTCTAGGAAAAAGACTGTGGGTTTGCCCTCTCTTCTCTCAGCATGAGATGGCATGACAATGGGTACTGCCACTTGGCACTCAAAAAGGATCAACTGGCCTGGAGCCAACAGCAGACTGCAGAGCTTTGAGACTAATGATTTCAGTTCCTGCAAAGCCCCCTTCTGTGCAGAGAGGACAGACAGTGACCCAAAGTGGCCATCTGATATGGACAGGTGAAAACACCTGCCTTGAATAAATCTAAATGACTCAATGCTCAAATCAATGCCTGTTATTCTACATAAGAGACACAACACCACAGCAGATTAATGTCTGCATAACTCTATGGAGAGCTTCACTCAACCTCTCTAGAAGTGATGTGCAGAAGCAATGGATGTGGATACATGAGCAGAAAGACTTGCAACTGCCTTGAACTGAACGAAAGAATACTGCCTTAACAGTGTGCGACAGCATATTTATACAAAGGAGAAGTCAGTGAACTTAACCTTGGAGAATTTGCATTAGGAATGTAGCTAAATATTTTGAGTGTGAGGCTAGAAGACTTCTTAACATAGTAAAGGGTGTCTTTCTCTAGCGTAGGTTTAAAAAGTCAAATGATCATCTTTTGTGGGTTATACAATGGGAATTCAACAACATGGTAGAATGTTATGGCTCGGCGTCAAACACCTTGTTTCTGGCTATATTCATCAACCACTGGCCAAAAGAGTCCACCCTGGTCATTTTAACGCCTTCAGCCTCAGTCAAGTGGATGTCATAATACCTGCTATGCTTTCTTTATAAGGGGCCTTGTGAGAAGCGAGCGTAACGCATTATTTCAGCTGCGGTGTGTGACACCGTTTCACTGAGGCCGTGTCCCGAAAGCACTGCTAAGCACTTCTCATAGATTTTCAAGCTTTACATTTATCCTGAGGTTGACCAGGGCCTATTATTCCCATTTAACAAATAAGAAATCTGAGGTTTAGGGAGTTTGAGTAATTTTCCCTTGTTCTCACAGACAGTAAATGTGAGTTACTCACCCCAAAGCGTGACTTAAAGCACACTGTTGGAGCCAGATGTGGTGAAAACAGTGAGGTAGAGTGGAAAAGACTCTAAGCGTTAAATATATCCCTAGTTCTGCCACGGGTGAGCCATTACTCTCTGGGAGTAATGCACGCAGGATAGAATGGGCCCCGAAGATGTCTCTGTCCTAACCCCTAGAATCCATGGCTGTGGTGTTACATAGGCCAACGGGGAGCTGGGGTTGCTGAACAGCTAACCTTACCATAGAGAGATAGGCTGAGTTAGCTAGGTGGGCCCCATATCCTCACAGGGGTCCTCAAAAGTGGAAAACTGAAGCAGATGTGATACGACATGAACTCAACCTGTGTTGCTGACTTTGAAGATGGAAGAAGGAGTGTGAGCCAAAGAATGCTGGCATCTTGATTTTAGTACAACGAGACCCACGTTGGACTTCTCACCTGCAGAGCTGCAAGGTTTGCGTTCCTTTAAGACATTAACATATGGCAATTGGTTACAGCAGCAATAGCAGACCAGGACACCGTGCATCTGTTTGTTAAATTAGAGGAGCTGGGCTTCTGACTGGCTTCTGTGGCTTTTCCACCACTGACTCCAGGGACTCTCCACACTGTAGTAATAGAGCGCACCTCCCAACACTCAGAAGGACCACAGAAATAACGACAGAAACTGATTGCTCCTCTAACACAATAAGATGAAGAACAAGAACCTCAGTGTACACCTCCTCACCCAAACAGCATTGCCCTCATTTCCGCCAGCATCAGGACCAGCAGGCACCTTTCCCCAGCTTCCCTCTTTTGTCTGATAGGTGCATCCAGAGTTTGGAACCAACAGCCAATGCTAGAGCTCTGGGCCTGACAACTTCAGTGTCAGCAAAGCTCCCTTATTCGTGCTGGTGTCAGACATTGACCCAAAGTGACCATTTTTTTTAAATAGGAGAGATGGAGGAGAAGAAATACTAAAAAAGAGCTAAGCGTCCCTCCGACACCTCTCTTCTCTTTTCTTCACCTTCTTTAAGCAGCCCCACATTCTGGCTGTATTTCAAACTTCTTGAAATCAAACCCTGCCAAAAGAGCACAAAAGCCCCTTCCATCCAAAGCACAGTCCCACAGTCTCAGGAAACATGGGAGATTTAGGGGAAAAGGTCACCGTATGTTGAGGATGCCAGTGATAAGCAAGAGGTCTCTACCTGGGGACAAAAGTATGTCATTGCTACTGTTTTTTCCTCCAGTTTTAAGGCGGATAACTGGCCGAGGTCTCCAGGGAATGCAGCCAGTAACTGAGGCTGCTGAGCCAAGAAGACAAGACGACACATGGCCCCGCGGCCACAGCTTTCCTCCTGGAAAACTCGGGCAGAAACGTGGTGGGTTTGAAGATCATGTGAAGAGATTCTTTGATTCTTTGGTTTTATTTTCATATCACCTTCCCTATTTTTGCTATAAGTATAACTGTTACCGTTCTTTACACTGAATTTTCTTTATATAGTTTTTTGCTTCAAGGAATGTTTAAGAGAAATCTTTAAACACTCCCCACTCCTGCTCCTCCTAGTACACACCGCCTGGAGTTGGGAGGTGCCTCATGATGGTTCTGGTTGATGAATTGTGGGAAAAAATGATGCATGTCACTTCCCGACCAGGGCATTTAATTAGCACTGGAAGTCATCCCAATGCTTCTTCCTCCACAGAGGCTATGTGCTCTGGGTGGAGATGTCCCAAAATTCACCTTGAACCTAGATTGCTGAGTCACCAGATGAGAGGAGCTGCCCGAGAGCCGTGGTTTCTCAAGCGCCATTCCCACACCAGTGGCATCAGCATGCTCTGGCCCCATCACAGACCTGCTCAGTCAGAAACCTCAGAGGCAGGGCCCTGCATCTGTTCAAACAGATCTTCAAGGGGATTCTGCTGACAGCTGAAGTTGAGAATCAATGACTTGGACTTTCTAAGGGCTAGAGAGTCAGCTGAATCCATAGCATACTTTACATGAGCAAAAAAGAAAAAAGAAAACAGAACTTACTGTATTTGGTCACTTATATAGTTTTTTTATTTGCTATCACAATACAATTTATCCTCACTGGTACACTGCTATAAATGTAAGACAAGTACACTTTGTCAAAAGCAGAGGTAACTATAAAGTAAAAATCTGATAAAGCCATTTTATTGTACTTGGCTAGGTGGCATCCCTTGCTAAACACTTTTGGTCTAAGACCTGCAAAATTGTAATTAAAAAGAAGAATAGCAGATAAAGAGAGATCCAAAAGTATTAGCGCCAAACTGAGGTGTTTTCCTTAAGAAGGAACTGACCCAGAATTGTAAAGGGAATAATTCTGACTCTGGGACTCAGTGCTATGAAGTGACTTGCCATTTGGCATCCTGAAGTCATCTCAGATCCCACAAGTGGTATGTGGGTTTGCTGCCTGGAAAGTATTGATCTAATCAGTACTTTGTTTTGTATTTGGGGAAAACTACGACCCAGAAATATGAATGCCGTTCCCCATGGTCACAAGCTTAATCTTTTCTCTATTGCTCTAACTGAATGAAGGCAGATTGGATAATTTATAGAGGTTTATGTAGCACATGGTTCTAAAGATGGGAAGCCCAAGAGCATGGTGCCAGCTTCTGCCCAGCATCCGGTGAGGGCCTTTGCCTACCTCAACACAGGGCAGAGGGCATCATGTGGTAAGACAGAGCAATGATGCTTTCATCCTCTTCAACCATCACCAGTGCCACCATGGGACTCCAACTATCATGACCTCATCTTTTCCCAATTACTTCTCCAAGGCTCCAAGTGTCATTCATATACAAATTTGGGGATTAAGATACCAATTTTGAAGGGAGGGTCTGCCATGAGGATTAGGAAGACTCGGCAAGAAGACACACCATGCCTTCCCACGAGCCAGCTGGTGCATGGGCTCGGAAACCAGAAGAGCATAGAGCATATTTCCCCACACACACCCCCAAGAAGCATCTGGCTGATTCAGAGAACTCCAGGAATGGAGATGAAAGGAATAGTTTGATTCTTGTATTGTCTGATTGACTTTGCAGGCCTGGGGCTCGTGGTCTGGGCATCTATTTGGAGGATGGCAGTGTGCATTGTGGCAACTGTGGGGGATTTCCTTCTGTCTTGTTTTTGAAATGCAACGTTTTGTTCCATTTTGCTGTTTGGTTTTGTTCCTGTGTCTGGTAACCTGCTCAGCTATACTGAGAATGACAACGCACAGTATGGCAACCACTGTTGAAAATTCCTACTGTCTTGTCTTGAAACTCTATATAGCTATTGTTGGGGATTTTTGTCATTGTTGTCATTTTCTTTTTGCTATTTTTGTTCTTTGAGTTTGTTTGCTTATTGATTTTCCTATTTTTTCTTTTGTCTCTTTAAAATAAGAAAATTTTTCTGAAGTGACCCATTGAAATAATAGCAACCACAAAGTAAACTAGAGGCAGAACTCGGACCTGAACCCAAGTCCTCCACAGTGCCTAGCCCTGAGCATATCTTTTCATCACCTCCAACAACCTCCAGTCTTTTGGTAGCAGCGGAATATATATCCCTCACTCAGCTCGCGGCCAGGCTGTTGATGTGAAACATGGTACATTGCAAAAAGGAAAGTTCTGGGCTGGACCCTGAAGTCAAGGGTGCCAAAAACAAACCCAAGGCCCGCTCTGATTTCATCTGTGCAGCAGACAATGGAGGCAAGTAGTTAGGGAAACCATAAAAAGGAAGCTGTTACCCTGAATGAGAAACAGAGAGAGACAGAGACAGAGAAACTGTATTAGTTATAACATAGCACTGCAAACTGACTGACTTACAACAACACAAATTTAGTCCCTCACAGTTTGAAGCCAGAAATCTAAAAATCTGTACCCCTGAGCCCAAACTGAGGTGCTGGCCGAGCCACCTGCCACGTGTTCTAGGAAGGTGGATGCTTCACTCCATTCTTGGCTTTGGTGGTCACATCGTGTTTTTGTTTTTAGTCTGTATTTTTCCGCTGTCTCTCCTTTTCTAAGACACTTGGCAGTGACATTTAAGATCCAATTCGAAAATGCAAAATAGTTTCTTCGTCAAATAGTTAACCACATCTACAAAGACCATTTTTCCAAGTGAGGTGACATTCAAGGTAACAGTATCCTTGGTAGAATGAGGGGCATAGATTTTTCAGCCTCCCTCAAAGCCAGCAGCTCACACTCTACTTCCAGTTCTGGCTCAGCTCCTGAACAGGTCCAGTACCCTCTCTGATGGCCAGATTTCCTTCTTGTAAGGGGTTGGCACTGGCTGCTCCCAGATACCTCTGCCACTGAACCACAGGAGGTCTGCTCTGTGTTCATAAGGGACAGATGCAACTCACAGCAAGAAGTTGCCAAAGATCGTTAAAGACAGACATTAAAGCAGACCCCATACCTTTTGGCTGACAACTTGTAAATATACCAACTGTCTTCTTCCACTCCTTCTACCTGAACCTACCCTCTGGGAGATACTAAAAATATTGTGGCCAGTTCCTGGAGAGGTGAAATTTCACATGAACTTTAGAACATGAGGACCTTAGAGAACATGGCTCAAGTCAGGAAGAGCATCAGGGGTACAAATACTCACTGCCCCAAGGGCCTCGGGTCATAATGAGCATAAACAAATATATCTTAATTCATGAATCCTCTGGGGACATGGCCTGAGACAGAAGGGACTGAAGGGAGCTCCAGACCCCAGCATGCAAGAGTTAGAGTTTTGAAAATAATCTTCACAGAGTGCTCATGGAAATGTCCAGTCACTCTGGAGAACAGTTTTGTAGAGTGCATCAAAATGATCTGCAAACCTTGTGATTGAGTAATCTCAATGTTTGGGATCTGTGCCAGAAAAACAACCACTGTACAGAAAGGTGTGCACCTTGCCATTTTGCTCTCTCCTGAACTCCCTGTTTGATTCTGTATCAGGGAACTGTGTGACCCACTTGGTTAAGGGCAGATTTGGCCAATGAGAGGCACTGTTGGAAACCCAGAAGTCAAGAAGAAAGAAATCCTTCTTTCCCAGAGTTCCCCTCTGTGGGCCTAGGTCTAAGCTCAAGACCCTGGCTCCTGAGCTGTGTTTGCATTGTTCCATTTATGTCTCTAGCCTTAGGGCAGTGCATCTTCATGCTTTTCTTAAAAATCCTGGGATTACCTCATCTTGCTTGGCTTCTCTCAAGTCTCTTAGACCATTACCAACCAAATCCTGTGGCAGTTCCCTCTGGTTATGTTCTTAGAGAGGCTTTATGTTTGCCTGACTGAACCCTGACTGATAACAGTGTTTGTTGCAACAGTATTTGTCAATGCAAAGCATTACAACTATCTTACGTGTTCATCAGCTTTCCACCTCTGTGACAGAATACCAGAGGTAATCAACTTATAACAAGGAAAGGTTTGTTGCGGTTCATAGTTTCAGAGCTTGCTCAGCCCTATGCTTCAGGATCTGCTGTGGAGACACAAATCAACCTGTATTTTCTTCAGTCTTCTACAATCTTTGGGTTTACGTAGGAATTCATAGCAAGTTGACTGCATGGTTACCACTGGGAGCGAACTGAGATGGAAGTGGGGAAGGGAGACAGTGGTAAAGAGAACTTTATATTTACCAAAGTGTCTACCAGGGGGAAATATTTATGTATTACTTGCACAGTAAAACAAACAAAAAGGGAAGTTGGAGTAGTTATGGCAGGACTCTGTTTGGAAGCATCAGAAATGCCAGGTTAAGAGTTTGTGTTTAACTCTACAGGCAGCAAGACGGGATGAAGATGTGTAAGCACTCAGGACAGGACCCCACCTGGGTCAGGCTTTGTGAAGACTGAATAAGGAAGCACCCCAAGCACCCAGACTGGTGTTGCACACAATGAGTGCTTTGTGAGCCACAGCCACTGTCACTTCCCTCACTCGGCTCCAGCCACACTGGTATTTCTTCTTGTTGTGAATGTGCCATATTTTCTGGACCCCAAAGTTTTCACACATGCTGCTCCTTATTCCTGTTATTCTTTTCTTCCCTCCATTTCTCACTCTTCAGTTCTTAAGCACATGTCATTAGCTCAGGGACACTTTCTCCGGCCTGCATTCTAAGTGGCTCCTCCGTCACAACTGCATCTCTTGCAGAATACTGTCACAGTCTGAAATCAAGTCTGTGAGTTTCTTTAAACTTACTATGTATTACATTTCCTCCATGCTCACAAGTATGTAGACTTCACAAAGGAGGGACAGAATTTGTAGCATTTGCAGATATTGTTTTGTCGGTATCTTAGAGTTCCTGGCACAAAGTAGAGGTAGACATAGCAATAACATTAGTAATAATAACAATAATTGCAACAGTAAAATTTACTATTTGTAATGTAGATAACTTAGTGAGACCCTGTTTCACAATAAAAAAATAAAAAGATGCAGGGACATAGCCCAGTGAGAAGGCCCTGGGTTCGATCTCCAATAACACCACCAAAAATAAATGACACAAATAAATTTGGGCACTTATTATTTGCAGACAGGTTTTTATGTTATTTTCCTATATTAACTAATTAAAATAATTTAAAACCCTCCTCTTTAGTAATACTGGTGATTGAAGCCAGGACCTTTGCTTTGAGCTGTGATCCAGTCCTTTTTCTGCCCCCATCCCCTTTTCAGAGACAAATTGTCACTAAGTTAATAAATTGCCCAGGTTGGGCTCACTCTTGCAGACCTCCTGCCTCAGCTTCCCAGCGTGCTGGGACTACAGGAATGTGCTATCATGCCCAACTCTAATTATTAAGTGGGCACTAATATTATGTTCATTTTACAGATGAAGTAACTGAGTCACAAGGAAAATTAAGAAACACAACCAGTATCACACAGCCCACTAGTGACAGAGCTGGGATTTCATCCATTAGTATGCTGTAAGTATTCGTTGAATGATGGATTAACTGCTAACACAATGCTGATGTCTCTGTGATGTCTTCATGCTCCAACTAATCCTATAAATGGTAAGCTTTGTTTAGAATAAAGAAAAGTGATGAGCTAATTGATCGAGTGTTCTCTGGAAAGTAGCAGCCCTCAGGAGGAGCAGGTTGCTGGCAGAGAGGTGGGGACTCACCAGGCTGTGGCCTACACTGCCTGAGTCTTCAGAGACAGCTGCCTGCCAAGCTCTGTAGCAAGATTCACCCTAGAACAGAGTTCTGTGAGCAGCAGAGAACTGACTGCCCCAGGATGATGCCAAAGAAGTATAAAGAACAGCCCCTGACTGAAGCCAGGGAGGCCTCTGTTTAGTCCCGGCTTTACAGACAAGAATTGCCTGGAAGCTATGCCTTCCCTCAGTCCCTGCAAGGTGAATCCCAACAGCAGGGAGCATGACTGTGAGTCTGCTGGGATCGGGAGAAAAATACAGCACACAGGCTACAAAGTCACCACGTTCTCATCAAATTCAGGCTTTTTGCAAAGGGCTGCAGATAAGCTGTCTCCTTTATGTCTGGGAACCACCTGGTGATTCCTCCAACACTGATTTGTCAACACACATTTGTTAACCACTCATTGTGATGATGAGGCAAATGTTATTTTTAACTGTTGTACAGATGAGGAAAAAGAGATTAAGTAACTTGCCCAACTTAGACATTGACAGTGCTTTTCTGATCCCTCTGCGTGTCGCTCTTGAATGAAAGCCAGCTTGCACCTACCTTTACCTCTGCTCAGAACTGCTTTCTACAAACACCAAGTATTTCCCGTCAGTGTCAGATACTGCTCTGCAGTCACAGGGGTTATTTGATGAGGTAGTGGTACATGGTCCACAGTAAATGCTCAGTAACGATTAGCAGATGTCATTGCATATGTGATGTATTTCTGTATTTTATGATTATTTGTCCGCTAGACTGCGATCCCAAAATATTTGGTCAAACACATCTGAGTGCTGCTGTGAAGGTGTTATGGTTTGTATCTAGATGTCCCCCAAAGCCTCATGCACTCACAGGTGGATGTTTTCAGAGGTGGCTGGATCTAGACTGTGTGATGCTGGGATTAAGGGCTGATTCACATACAATGCTAAGATTAAGGACACCCCACCCTAGGGTGAGTGCTACCTGCCTGCTTGCCTGGATAGACTATAAGGAACAAAAAGAGGACTGCTGTCCCTTGTTGCTGGCCGCTTACTTCCTTGCTACTTCATTATTTTGCTGCCTTCCTGCCTTCTCCTGCCATGAACTCTTTCCCCTCTGCAATGCCACCCTGCCTTGAAGCCAGCCAGCTATGAACTGAAACCTCTGTAAAGTGTGAGCTACAATAAACATTTCCTCCTTTAACTTTGGGATCGGGTATTTTGTCTCAGAAAAGTAACTAAGACAGTAAGTGTTCTTTATATGAAATTAAGGCTTAAATGAGCAGATATTAAGGAAAGCAAATTACTTTACATAACTGTGGATGGGTTTCATCTAGTCAAAGATCTTATGGAGAATGGCTGAGCTCTCTCAAGGAAGAGGAAATTCTGCTAACAAACTGATTGCATACTAAAACTGCAAGATCGACTCATTTCAGACCTGCTGTCTCTCAGACTACCTGCAGATTTTGAATTGTGCCAGCTGCACAGTCACTTTGTGTGTGTGTGTGTGTGTGTGTGTGTGTGTGTGTGTGTGCGTGTGCGTGTGTGTGTGAAGCAGGAGAGAAAGAAATCTACATATATACAACATATTGTTCCAGAGTCAAAATCCTGAGTATAAATGTGTATGTATATAAATATACACATATATATTCATAGTAATGACAACAAAAATTGGATAAGCAGATCAAAGCTAGGAAAGGTCTGTATGAGAAGTAAAGAACACAAACTGCCTGAATTCTTCTAGCAATCCAGCTCCTAATAGAGAATATTGCCCTTGACTCTCACAAACACTTTTACTTGTAAAAGAGGAGCTGATGTTCCTAAGTTGGGTGGGAGACTCATTTTCTGATCGCAATTCTGTCTTTTCTCCTATCCCCCATGTGCCTCCCCAGTGAGGACTTCGTAACATTCGTGTGACAAGTACACGAGGAAGTCCACAGACAGAGAGTCCAGCCCTCCCTGGAGGGCCCCACTCTGGCCCTGGAGCTGCTGCAAGAAGAGGCCAGTCCCAGGCTGCCACACACCAGCTGGGTGAGCTGGACAGGCCTCTCTCATGGGACTAGGCTTCAGCTTCCTCCTTACTGAAAAGAATCATAATTGTTCTGGAGGTTACTGTGAAAATTAAAATGAAATCTGCATGTGTTGTTGTGGCTTTTATTCTAAGAACGAGCAGTCTGCCTAGCTAGCAAAAATAAACAGTTTGTGGACTCAGGATCAGAGCAGAGTCAGCCCGGAGAGCCAGGGTGGGTTCCAGTTCCTGCTCATGTGCCCCTCCCTGCTGCTAGGGAGACCTCAGAAACGCTTTTTCCACCTCCCACTGCTGGCTTTTCTGAGCCTCTGACCCACCCGGTCTCCTTTCTCTTGATGACCCTCCAAGGGAGGCAGCCGGGGAGGAAGGGGCTACTGCTGGCCACACAAGTGGGGGACAGGGCAGAGTCTCATCCAGATGTAAAACCGGGTGCTTCCTCATGACCGGATCAGGTCAGCTGGGGTTCAGCACGGAACCTTCTGACCCATGGGCCAGGACAGGAAAGTGACATCAGTCACAAACCCTCCCTCCACAGCCCACAGCAAGGCAGTGGAGAAACAAATGAGAACTGCAAAGAGCAATGAATTTGAGAAAACAGGAAAGCATACGAAAGATTCCGATCAGAGAGTCAGCTGCCGCCAGAGCTGTGAGCTGTCTGTAAGAACTTCTCCTGGCTTCTACCTGACGCATCGCTTTTCCCTTTATCTTAAAATTTGGGGACAATGAAATGCATTTTCCTATGACTAAGCTCAGCCACTAACCTACCCTGTGACATCCAGCTAGGCACTCAGTCTAAAGATTTATCTTTTCTACACAATAATAAAATTTTAGGGAATCACAGTTTTCAAATTGTACCATTAGACACCAGGGTCATAATTTTGCCATACACAAGTCCCTCAACCTGTCCTGACCTAATGTTGTTCTCTATGTGTACTTATTTCAAAAGGAAATTCCCTCTGGCCTCCTAAATGTGAAAGCACAGCCTTTTGTGTTAACATTTAATAATGAATATAAAATTAAGTTTGAAAATCCTTTCCCGTGGCAGGTCCTACGTGTATCCATCAGATAGTATTCTGGAAATCCTAGCAGAGACAACCCTGATAGACTTCAGCCCTGGGCCTGCACTGTGAAAACCTTGAGCCCCAACACAAGGCTAACCTCCAGGGGAGACTTCCAGTTTCCTATGTTAGATTAGTCTCCCCTGCACAGTAAAGGCGATGCACCCCAATAAAGGCAGGGACTGAGTGTATTGGCTACACTTGGAGCATTGGTGTTGGCACTGTGTATATACATCTGGACACAGTATTTAACAGCTTGGCTTCACCTCTCCAAGACTCAGTTTCTTTATCCAAGAAAAGTAAGGCCAGTTCTTTTCCTTAAGGTCAAAAGCAGCTTGGGTGGGAAAGCGGAAGAGACCCTGTTATCATGGTAGCCCAGAAAGATCAAGTAAAAGGAAGAATCTGTCAATTGAAAGAGAAAAAAGCATGTGCAAAAGCAAAGAAGCAGTTTTGCACATGGTATTCCATATGATTATAGTGACCACAACTGAGAGTCACTTAGTGGTTACAATTATGCTAAGTGTCTTCTAGCCTTGATTTCATTTCTTTCTCACACCATTATTGCTCCCACATTACACATGAAGTAATCCACATTAAGTGAAATGATGTGTCCTGTCCAAAAACACAACTAGAAAGTGGCAGATCAGAGCCTTGAACTCAAATCTGTCTGAGTCCAGGGCTCACTCTACTCCACATGCTCTGTGGCATATCCTGTGACCAACTGAACAGGATTCCTGATAAGATGTTTGCAGTGCAGGGCATGGCCCTTATCTCTTTGGTCTTCCCTCTCTGATCTTCTCTGTTCCACTCCTTCCTGCGTCACTAGATTAAAGAACCCCAGTCTTCATCTGATTACAGGAAGCCAGCATCCTTTGTTCCACTGAAGAGCAGCAGTGGCTTGGGTGACCTATGCCACAAAGCACCTGAAAACTTGGTGACATCTAATTGCTGTTCCACTGGTGGGGCCTCAAGGCAAGAGTAACGGCACATGAGCCTGTTTCATGTTTACTTATATAAATTCTCCTGTGTAAAATGTCATTTGAACAAGGCTAAACATAGAAAACTTAGTGAAGCAATAGTATTAGGCATAAAGAGCAAAGACTCGCTTTTCGCTGGTCATGCGGGGTTATAGCTTGTGTCTAGATGTCCCCCCCAAAGCCTCATGTAATCACAAGTGGGGCTTTTTCCAGAGGTGGCTGCATCTTGAATGTGTGATTGATTCATGGTGCAATGCTAGGATACAGTGTGAGTGACTGACTAAATCAGTCCATTGACTGGATTGGAAGCACCCTAATCCTGATAGAACTAATACAGTGTAAGGGACAGAAAGAGGCTTGTCATCCTCTTATACAGTTTGCTGCCTTCTGACACCATGAAATGTTCTCCTCCACCCTACCTTGGAGCTAGTCCATTATGGACTGAAACCTCTATAAACTGCAGGCAAAACAAACCTTCCACCCTTTATCTTTGGGTGTCAGGTATTTTGTCTCAGCAAGAAGAAAA
>PVJX010024181.1:0-28379 GCA_004027295.1 Dolichotis patagonum | reverse complement strand
GTGGTGAAAAGCCAGTGAAACAGGAATGGGAGAAATAAAAAATACTGTGCTATTACACAGTAGGTTAACTATAGGTAACAGTATGTATTGACATTTCAAAAAGCTAGAAGAGGGCTGGAGGGGTCAGAAGTAGAGCACTGGCTTAGCATGCATGAGAGTTGTGGGTTCCTTATTCAACAGTGAAAAAGTAAAAAACTAGAAAAAAAAGAATTTGAAAGCTTTCACCATAAAGAAATGATAAACATTTGAAGAGATATGTTTACTCTGAGTGAAATATTACACAATATATGCATGCATTGAAACATCATATGAAGCTCCATTAATGTGCACAATTTTGTATTTCTATGTGCCAGCTAAAAGTAAACTTAATAAAAATATAAATAAATAGAATAACCTTCCTAGAGGGCACCATCCAGTGGATAACCAAAAGTGAAATGTACTTTAATTGTACTGATATGTTCCTTACTACAAATTTTAAATGCTTTCACAAGTTATGTAATTTTCTTTTATTCTGTATTAATGACAAAAAAGGCAGCAGAGTTCTAGTGTACAAAAAAGGCTCACTGAAATGTCAGCAGAGAATGCTATCCACTCTGCACATCTCCGAATCTCTACTGTCTGTAGAAACACCTTGTCCACGGTATGTGCTCAATAAATATGTGTAGAGAAAGAAAAGAAGAAAAAAATGGAAGAAAAGAAGGGAGGGATTGAGGAAGGAAGAAAAGAAGGAACCTATTTAACATAATTCATGGAGCAAGGAAAAGAATGAGACTTTCAAATCAGTGGTTTAACTATATCTAAGATTATCTTAAATACAGTGATTCCATCATCTTTGCCAGCTATCAAGGAATATTTATAATGATAGAACTAATAAATGTTCATTAGCTTGAATGAATGATATATTAAAATTAGGAAGTAGCTGTGTTTGCTACTAACTCTCTTTCCTCTGCTCCTGTCTTCCTGGAAAGACACCACTACTAATCTATAATCCACTGGATCTGTGCTTATACTAACTATTTCAGACCTGCTGATAGCTCTACACTGGCCTATTCTCAGGCCATCATAAACTCAATAAGGGTCTGGAGCCAGAGATGAAGGCAAAATGAATTGCCCACACAGGAATGAAGTTCATAACCTTGAACTCATTGAACAAATCCTCCAGCCAGGGGACCCAACGGTTACATTGCAAATAACTAAAATAAAGAGAGAAAGATGTGGATCGGGACACAACATTAGACTCTAATTGTCCTTCTTCTACAAAGAAAAAATCAAAATCATGGCGTCTTCACTTAAGAATCTATAGCTCTCAAACATTTGTCTTGTTTCATCAAATCCAAGCCATCTAAAGAGAAATGGGCTGCCTTAGGCAAAAAGTTGAAGGACAGCAGGAGTCTGGAGGGATGCTCCAGAGAAAACGTGTGTTCCCACTAGTTGAACAAAATGTCTCAGTCCCTTGCAATTTTGATATTACTTCAACTATTCTTTAAGAACGCCCAAATTTCAGCCTGTACTTTGCTTTTCATAATACTCTGGGAAAGGCTTTAGATTAGGGCTTTGGTTCTGGATCTGCCAATATGTTGTTTTTTTATTAGTATGTGTTTGCTATATATAATTATATTCCTGTAGGGGAATTGGTACATACACATATTCCATCTTGAACAGTTTTACTTCCCTTTCCCATCCTGTTCTCCATTATGTTGCATTCTGATGTTGAGTTACTTTCTCTTTTCCAGTTTCCTCCTTTATAAAATGTTGTTTACAATCCGTGCTAGCCATAATGTATGGTGATTTTTTTCCCGAGAAATAGAAACAGTTACTCAGAAATCTGGTACAAATTAGCTGGATGATCTTGGACAAGACATTTCAGCTCTGTGGGACAGTTTCAGTATCTTCAAAAGAGTCAACCAAGCTTCTATTCAATGTTTATTAGACTTTCAAAACCATTCATTTAGTTCTTTCTTTTATTGCTTGTTCAAAAGCACAAAACCACAAATTGGCATGTTCTGATATATACATCCAAAATGTTTTCTACCAGTAGCAATTCCTAGTTACTCCTAAATATCTTATACCTGATGTGGCAAAAAAAATATATCCTACACCTGGTAATACATACTTTTTCCCATATCATACTAATAAATACCCAAAACAAGCCATGAAAATCTGTACCGTTGTCTTCATGAAAATCAGGTGGCAGGAGACCAATAGACTTCAGATGCTCAGGTGTAGCTGCAGAAAGTGACATTATTTCCCCAATAGCTTCGTGAAATCCTTCATTAGCTCCATCTCTTAGCAGAAAAGGTTGAATGGCATATGCCATGTCATACTGGATGTGTCCCATCTCATGGTGGGCTGTCAAAAAGTGGTCCATTGTCACCTTTGTGCACATCTTGATTCTGCACAAAATTGAGCAAGACTAAAATGAATCTCATTCAATTTCATTTAATCATGATAATACAGTTGTATGAAGTTTGGGTAGCATGAATTCCCTTTAAGTCTTACTCACCATTGAATCTTGAATACCTACCTCTTATGTCCTTATGTACTATTGCTCAATGTAAAGTGATGGCCAAGGCAAAATCCTATTCTCTTGCTCATACTAATAGGAAAAGAAGTAAGCAGAATTCTCTGCTATAGAAACTCTAAAGCAGATACTCTATAAGTGATCAGTAGATATGACCAGGGTTATAACAATGAGTGAACATAAGCACAGTCTCCTACAAGCACTAAGAAGAGCATAATTGAAGATGCCATGGGGAGTCTGGACCTTGACTGATGTGCAGGAGTTTGCCAGATAGATGGTGGGATCACTGACATTCCTGGAAGTCCTGTGATAAAAGCTTAAGAAAAATAAGACTTTGTGAACACTGCAAACAGTTGAACAGAGCCAGAATAGATAAATAGTATCAGGGGCTGGAAATTGAGAATCAGAGATCGTCAGTAGGTAAGTTAAGGAATGGCTTTGATGGTCCATAAAGTAGGAATAGAATGGCACGAAAGAGAGCCAAAAAACAATGCTTTAGGAGGTCTTAGTACCTGAGTGTTGGGAAATGGAAAATGGTTCTGGGGAAATGGAAAAATTGCAATCAGAAAGGTCAAAGGAGACTGGAAGAGGGTGATGATGCAGAAGTCAATGAAAAATAGCATTTGAAAGAAAACTTAAATATTGTCTACCACCCCTGTAGCCCAACAAAATAAGTACTACATTTGGCAATTAGGTGGCTCTGCAACTTGGCATGAACATTTTCATTTGGGTGAGTATATGGGTCATACATCGGTAGATTACCCAATTAATTTTCCTGCCACTCTGTAAATACTTTCTATATACTTTCCACTTTCTATAAATACATTTTAAGTACATTTCACTACTTAAGAATAGACAGACTCCTATATACACCCTAATGTGACATGAACTTGCTTTCTCCAGTGCAAGTACTAACCAGGCCCGACTCTGCTTAGCTTCCAAGATCAGGTGAGATCAGGGGCTTTCAGGGTTGTATGGTTGTAGACTGAACTTGCTTTTCTAACTTGATTTCTGTTATGCTTTGAAGCCATTATAAAAACCATTATATATTTCCTGCTTACTGTATGTAAGATTGCGTGTATGGAAGCTTGCATATATTTCCCATTCTTAAGCCTGTTTCTAGTACCAGGGTTAGTAAACTATGGACTGCTGCCTGTTTTTATAAAGTTTAATTGGAATGCAACCAAGCCCATTTATTGATGGATTGTCTATGGATCTTTTCATGAGTTTGAGTAGATGAAAGAGAGACTTTCAAAACCTATGCTCTCTACTATCTGGCTCTTGTGAAGAAACAGACTGTTGGTCCCTACTCTCATGGGTGCTGGTGGGGCCTTGCCCTGATCTCTTTTATCAGGCATATCCAGCCCACACAACCCTCCCCCACCCCACTACCCAAGTCATAGCTAACAAGGACCAACAATTGCTTTTTGTTTTCAATGTTTTGGTCAAATGGGAAGTACCTCAGACAGGAAGTTGTCTCCTCACTCTTTGGAGAGTCCATAGCCAATGACTTATAGAGGGTATAAAAGGTTAGCCCCCTTATCTTCAGGTATGACCAACTCTGATTCAAACTAGGCTCCAGTGGTTCATAAGATCAGGCTGAGGCCAAGTCTCGAGCACAGACTGTATCCTTACCTATCTGCTTTCACTGTCCCAACCTGTTTCCCTCACTCTCCTTTGCCTGAAATCTCTCCCCCCAACAAAGCCCTTATACAAAAATCTCCAATTCAATCTATGAAATCCAACCTGAGACACTCAAAAACTTGCTTCCCAGGGAATTATTGCTCTGCTTCATAGAGAAGGAAACTGAAACCCAAAGTTAAATAGTTTGTCCTAGATTGCCTGGTCATTAAATGACACACCTAGGATTCCAAAGCTGCTTCTTATTCTGCCACATCACACAGACTTTCCTTCACATACTTATTATTCTAGTTTAATTTGTTGACTCCAGTATATCTGCCACATCCTGCCTTTCTACATCTGACCCTGCTGTTCTCTCAGCCTGGTAATCTCCCAGTTGCCTGTCCACAACCTTCTTGTATTTTAAGCCAAATTCCAGTGCCACCCAAAAAACCTTGCCTGATCCTATCTCCTGTTCCAGGTGTGGTCAATTTTCTCCCAGTTTCTCATAAAGCATTCTGTGTCTTGATTATGACATGTTCCACTTTCTCCCTTTTATTCCGGCTTTGTAATCACTTACGCCATTTCACTCACAAGCAAAAAACATGGAGGAAATTAGTGTCGGAATCACTCCATGTTCCATAATTCTCAGCACAGAATCTTTCATAATGGGGGCACCACCATTATCATACAACTCTAATGGGCATAAAATATTTCAAAATGAGGCAAATTGTCTAAATGTTTGAGTTAGGGCCTGTTAGTAATCTTCTATCCCCAGGAAAATCCAGATGTGTTTTCATGGACTCCCAGTCTCAATTTAAGTAGTTATTTCATCCTTTCTGTGCTGAGAGAAGCAGAGAAGGACTACCTGGTTTCTTTGTCTCCCATAATATCTGCACCATAAGTATCAGCTCAACTACCTGAAGTCGTTCTTCCCCATGTCCCAAGCTGTGGGGTGGCAGACCACTTTCCGACCATCTCCTGGCTCAGTTAGCATGGAGTTTTCCCAGAATCCTTGAGTCATATGAGGAAGACCAACAGACACAAAGAACTTCTCAGCCTCTTTGAATATCCTGTCTGCATCCCAGGACTGGTGGGGGGAAAGAATAGTATTTAATTATAGCATTAAAATAACATTGTTTCAGTTGGATATACACATTGGCATAATCTTTCCAAACAGCAACCTGACAACATGTATGGACAGTTTTTAAATGTTTACACTCTTTGTCCCATACCTTGTATCTAGAGAACTAATCCAGGAAATTATCAGAAACTAGGTCAAAGAATTACATTGCCTGATTTTTTTAATAGAGAAAAATTGAAAACCACCACCAGAGAAACTGGAAGCAACCATCATTAAACAAGTAATTATTTCCTTGGAGAATGAACTGTGCAGCTATCCAGATTATATTTAAATAACTTTCATTAGTGTTATAAAATACAATGTCGTAGTTAATGAAAAGGTAAAATATGTAAACCATTCACATAGTATTCATCTTAATAAGGAAATACTGTACCTGAAAATATTAACAGTAGACCTCAGTGAGGCCTGTGGGGACTGGGAGTTTGCACCCAGCGCCCACACCCAGGAACCATCTCTGAAACCCTCAGGGGATGAAAGTCTGCACCCAGCACCCGACAGTCATCCAGGAACCCTCGACGAAATTCATAGGGAGTGAATGTCTGCACCCAGTGACACGCCCACACCCAGGAACTATCTCTGAGGCCATAGAGACTGGGAATCAGGGTTAGAGACCTGGAGCCATCAGTAACCCTCAGACGGGCTGCCAGCACAGGAAGCAACTACTACTTGACATCCAACTGATTCAGAGGAATACAGGCAAATGCCAAAACAAACAAACAAACAAACAAAAATATAATCTCAAACTTCCAGCCCATCCAGATCTAGAACAGGAAACACAGACATGGATGAATTGGAAATTACATACTTGAAATTTCTGAAATGATAGCAATGGAAGTAAAGAAACTACTCCAGGAAGCTGTAAAGGAAATCAGATCAGAAACTATCTGTCAAGTAAAAACAGAAATGATAAACATAATGAAAGAACAGGTGAGTATATCCAAAGAAGACATAGATTAAAATATAGAGGAGCATAGGAAAATGATGGAAACCTTGAACAAACAATACAGGAAACAATTGGAGTACATGAAACAGAGTCAAGGGGATATCAAGGGAATCAAAATTTCATTGAAAGCTGGCAAAAAGGCATAAATGAAATTGAAGATAGACTCTCAGACCTTGAAGACAGAATTGCAGCTAGTGAACATGACAGGAAAATATTAACATTAGATTAAGTGAGATTATGTGTGATTTTTTTTTGTTTTCATTCTTCATGTTGTAAGTGCAAACATAAAACACAGTGACCTTCTATCTGCTAAATACCATTCAACTCAAACCAACGATCATTACTTGAGCTTTTCCAAGGATCAAGGCTTTATATTAGGTGTAGGAGAAGACACAAACAATAAGGTAAACATGACAGCATGGGCTTTTGTGATTAAAAATGCTCAGATGTAGTCTAATAGATCATGGAAAATTGGCCACTAACTTTGTTATGCATAAGGAATTTTAAATTTCAGACTATTTTGGCTAATGGCATCTGGTATGTAGTTCCTGGATCATTTTTAGTAACAAAGAAAACTTGAACATTAGTCAATTTTAGTTTATTTCCTATGTCTGCCCTGGAAATAAAAACTAGAATGCAAAACTATGAGATTTTGTTATTAACCTTTAAAAACCTAATGTCAGGCAGTTGTATCAATGAGTATGACATTCTTTCTCTTAATTTAAATTAATCTTTAACATAAAAATGAAAGTATACTGACACATTAAAAACAAAAGTATACTTATTTCTGGGGGTGTCGTGATGTTTTAATACAACATTATGCAATGTTCACATCAGGGTAAACATGTCTATCTCCTCAAACACTTATTTTGTTATGGTGAAAATATTCACTCTTAGTTTTGAAATATATAGTACATTATTGTTATCTACAGTTACTCAGCCATGCAATAGCGCACCAGAACTTCTTACTCCTATCTAACTATGTTAGTCTCCAATTCTCTCTCTCGTTCTGTCTCTAGACTCTGGTAACCACAATTCTAGTCTCAGTTCCTAGGAGATCAACTTTTTCCATTTTAATTTATGAGTGAGAGCATGTGATACTTGTCTTTCTGTAGCTGACTTATTTCTCTTAATATAATGATCTCTAGTTCTATGTATGTTTTTGCAAATGCCAAAACTGCATTGCTTTAAGGATTAATAATATTCCATTGTTTATGTACCATGTTTTCTTTATTCAGCCATCAGTTGGTGGAAATTTAGGTTGTTTCCATTTTTTGGCTATTATGAATTGTGCCACAATAAACAAGGAAATGCACATGTCTCTTTAACATACTTATTTTATTGTCTGTGAGCATATACCCAACAGTGAGACTGCTGAATCATATGGTAGCTGTTATTGCTGATTTTTAAGCATCATAATATTTTCTGTAATGACTATACTAATTTTTGTTCCCAATAGTAGTGTGAAAGGGTTCCCTTTGCTTCACATCTTCACCAACACTTGGTATCTTGGGGTCTTTGTAATTTTTTATACTAGCAATTCTTATTGAAGTCAACTGATATCTCATTGTGTTGACAATTATAAGGTGAGCATTTTTCCCATACTTGTTGCCCACGTGTCTTCTTTTAAGAAATGTCTTAATGATATATTGTCCATTTTTGTTTTTTGTTTGCTTGTCTATTGTCTTTTTGAGACAGGTCTCACTATGCAGTTCAAACTGGTCTTGAACTCACTTTGTAGCCCAGGCTGGTCTTGAACTTGTAGCTGTCCTCCTGCCTCTGTCTCCTGAGTGCTGGGATTACAGGCATGCACCAACACACTCAGCTCCATTGCCCATTCTTAATCAGGTTATTTTGGTGGGTTTGTTTCTGATTTTGAGTTTTGGGAGTTCCTTATATGTTCTGGATATTAATAATATTGTCAGATGTATGGCTTCCAAATATTCTCTCATTCTGTGGGCTGCCTCTTCTTTCTGTTATTTCTTTTGCTGTACTGAAGCTTTTTAGTTTGATGTAATATTATGTGTCCACTATTTCGCTTTTGTTGCCTGTGCTCTTGGGCTCTTGTCCAAATATCTTTGTTTATTTCAATGTCCCAAAACATTTTTCCTATGTTTTCTTCTAGTAATTTCCTAGTTTGGGGCCTCATGTTTAAGACTTCAATCTATTCTGAGTTCATTTTTAGAGCTGATGAGACAGAGGTCTAGTTTCATTCTCCCACTTCTATATGTTTCATTTTCACAGAATCATTTACTGAAGAGACTGACCTTTCCAACGCATGTTCTTAGCACTTTTGTCAAAAATTGGTTAGCCATCGATGTGTGGGTTTATTTCTAAACCTTCTACTCTGTTTCATTACTCTTATGTGTCTACTTTTATGCCAAAACTATGCACTTGTGTTTGCTGTAGCTTTGCACAATGCTGCTGGAACAGTTGCAATAGTTTAGAGCACCTTGTTGATTCAAGATTTTATTCTGCTATGGACTTTCCACAGCAGTACATGTGAATATGTTCACTGCACTGCTAGTTACAGATTTAAAACAATTGACTAGAAAAGGTTCGACAATAGATACAGAATTACTGTATGACCATCTGAAGAAATGTAAGGCAAATAAAAATATGACGTTAATTCATGACAGAAATGTAAAATTTAAGTAAGTAAAGACAAATACATAACTAAAATTTTAATATTATTTGATAGATGGAAAGGAACACAGAATTTAAATAATTATATGAAGAAAATGAGAAAAGAGTTATTTAAATGATTCTTGTAATCATTCTAAAAATAATGATTTTTAACACAAAAAACCTTTAATGATATTCTTGGTTTTTTACTACTCATTGAACGTTTACTTAGCAATGACTAACTTTGAAAAGTGTATTGCAAACCAGTAGCTTACTCTATATCTTATTGCTGAAAGGAAAACTCAGGTCTTCTTTATTTTTAAATACTCTCAACAGGATCAATATCATATTTGTTATTTAAGGTATATGAGGTCACTGACACTGTATAACACTTTTCTAAAACAACTCAGATGCATAAGAAATAAAATTATTTTGAAGTTTTAATTTTCACAGTTTCACATACAACAGATAAGAACAGAAGGATAACATAAAAGAAATGAAGTTTAAAATTTAGGTTGTTTTCAAGGCCTCTTTTTCCTACCTGGCTCTCCATTGCATCAGTAACATCTATGTTTGGTTTCTGTTGAAAAGGCACTGTCAAGGAGTATAGTTCTGTCCAAAATCTACCCCACATATCACCTATATTTAAAAAGAATACATTAATATAGTGACAAAATAGCAAAAATACAGATCCGACTTTATACAGTGCATGAGATTCGATTGGTATGCAAACCATATAGTATTTCTAAACTAGTTTCTGTGCTTCCCTTTTGCTATGTTTCTGTGCTTCCCTTTTTTGCCTTCTCTTACTTTAAATTAGCAACATTTCCTTCTCCTATTGCATCTAGAAGATTAAAATAGTGAGAGATTATCTGGATAGGCAAAGCTTGTTAGGGAATAAGCCTAATTTCTTCTACCTTGAATCACTTATTCAAGGGCGCAATTTATTTAGCATATGGAACATCATAGCTACTATACAGACTAACTCATACAAATCACCATTCATGGAACAAAATACTAAAAATTAAACTATTAGTGATACCTCATATTGAATTCTAAAGAAATTATATAATGTCATAATTTAAAGATATCTACTAAATAGCTAGGCATGGTGGTGCACACCTATCATCTCAGCACTCTGGAAAGCTGAAGAGGATACCAAGTTCAAGCTCAGCCTGGACAACTTAGTCACTCAGTGAGAGCCTGTCTCAAAGTTCAAAAACTAAAAAGATCTGGGGATGTAGTTCAGCGAGAAGACCTTAGATTCAATTCCCAGTACTGCAAAACGAACAGACAACATTTCCATTAGTTAGTAACTAAGTTCACTTTATTACTATGGTAATACACTTAACCAGGTGACTTTTCAAGCGTCTCCAACAATGTGAAGTTGAATTACAAGATTAGAGACCTAAAAAGGAAAGATGAATCTAGAAAAATTCAATATAATAGAGCAGAATCCTGGCACCAAAGAAATGGGACAACACAGCTACATGAAGAGTACTCCTGTGAATTCATTTTAAAAGATAAAATGTGAAGTCCTATACTGAAATTTTAAAGGAAAACTCACCCACCATAGAAATATATATATGTGACACCAGGTTTCAGCATAGTCCACAGTAAAAGACCAAAAATGACTCAATAGACAAAACGACATGTCATCTAAAACATAAATATGATCTTCCACTAAATTGATGAAATTATAGTGTCTAGAACAAAGGCAGATGTGGTACCACTTTTTTGCCTCTGTTGGTCAAACCTCATCTAGTGTAAGTTCACAGACCTGAGAATGACAGCTGAAGAAGGACTGGACAAAGTGTAGCTCATACAAGAGATAACAGTTAAAAAAAAGTGGGCTATTCAGGAATGGTTGAAATTCTGTGTGGGATATTTAACTTGAAAAAAGTAGTGCATATGCACTGATAACAATAATAGCCACTAAAATATGTTGAGTACATACCCCTGTGCCATGTACTGTGCTGTGTCTTACAGCTTCCTTCTAAGTGGTGCCATATAGCACTACGTTAGTCTATCTTAGAAGGAAGAACTCTGTCACACTAGACATGATTGAGAAAAACCCAAATTACTAAATAATGCCTTCCAAAGATATGTAGAGAGGATTTCTATATTTCTTTAGGATTAAAAATCATCGTAGTTCTTTTGTCCATATTCTTTTCTGCTGATAGATATGAGGTTTGGTGAAGAACTATCTGTCAGAAACTTTGTTTGACTATAGACAGCACACAATGTATGGCATGAAATTTTCAAACATTTCTTTTGTATTTGGCCTTGTCCTTGGCTGCTGGAGGGGGAGAGAAGAGGATGAACTCTTCTTTCATTTATTACACAAGCAACTCCTAACCAAGTACTTTTTGGCAAGACTTACTGGTACAGTCTAGGTTGAACACATGAAGCTTTTATACAAGCCAAATCTTAATTTTAGAAAGACTTCCATTCACCCCTGAATACCTCTGTCTTGCCAAGTTTCTTTCCTTCAAGAATATGATGTTAAAAACACTACCTTAAGACCTTCATGAACCAATTTGAATGCTAAAAACTATTTTATTCATTTCCACTCTCATTTTAACCTGGAATTCTTTGTCTAGTTATTTTAAATAACCCTTTTATCCTTTGAGTCATAACCAACATAATGCCTTTTTGTATAAAAATAATAATGTAATAGGGAATGATTGAAACTTCAGTCTCTGCTGAAGAAAGTGCATTAACATTGTGATTTCTATAACGTTATTAAACTCATTTACAGAGTTTTCAAAAATTTTATGATTGGTCTCACTCCAAAAGAAAATCTTATTCATGGAAATAACTGAGGTGACAAAGAATGCAAGGGATTCCTGGGGTTTCTTACCCAGCAAATGAGCAGGGAGGCATCCAACTGGACTGATACGGGAAGGGTAGGTTTCCATCAACTTTGTTCTCACATAGGCATGGAGTTGTTCATATAATGGTTTAATCTAAAAGTCCAGGAAAAAAGTTTAAGACCAACAATGGCCAACTCCAATGTCCAATCCCCAACACTAGACATAAGAACTTCTTCATATAAGTGGAATTTCGTTAAATTATTTCTTCTCCTCTTAAGTATTCTGGAGAATTTAAAAGCCATCCTTCTCCACAGATATGGACGATGACTAGCACCCCTATATAAAACAATAGAAACATCTGGAAGACTACAAGCCCCAAAAGAAAATCAGAGCCCAAAACAATATTTTTAAGATGCTACCTACTTCTTTTGTCTTTAAATTGAAGTATAATTTACATATCATTAAGTTCACTCATCTTTAAGTGTAGTGTTCCATAAATTTTAGTAAATTAAAGTTTCTGGGAAACTAGCCGCATCATGCAGTTTTACCACATTTCCATCTCCCAAAATTTCTGTATACCTATTTTAAGCTAATGTCACACTCAAATCCAGCCCCAGATAATCACTGGCTTGATTTCTGCCTCTATATTTGTGTCCATTCTGGACATTTCTTTTAAGTAGAATTATATGATGAGTGGTATTTTGTGTCTACTTTCTTTTACTTAGAATATTTTCTAGGATCATCCATATTGCAGCATGCATCAATAGTCCATTCCATTTTATTACTGAGTAATATTCCATTGTAAGAATATATCAGAATCGGTTTATCCATTCACCAGTTGAAGGATACTAGGTTGTTCCAGTGTAGCATTATTGTGAATAATTCTGCCATGAACATTTGTGTATATGTTTTTCTTTGGGTATATGCTTTCACTTATCTCATGTAGACAGCTAAGAGTCCAATAGTTGATCATATGGTTTAAGTGCATATTTAACTTTTTAAGAAATTGTCAAACTGTTTGCCAAAGTGACACCATCATTTTACTTTTTTCTCAGTACATAGGATAAAACCCAGGTATGCTCTACCACTGAGTTGCATCCCCAGCCCTTTACATTTTTTTTTTAAATTTTGAGATAGGGCGGGACCTAACTTGTGATCCACCTGCCTCAGCCTCCCAAGTAGCTGGAATTACAGACAAGTGACACCATAGCAGACACCATTTTACATTTTTGCCAGTGAAATATATATGATGGCTTTACCATCTCCACATGTCCCAAAGCTCGGTACTGTCAGTCCTTTTGCCATGGCCATTCTGGTGGCTTTGTGCTGGATTTTCATCACAGTTTTAATTTGCATTCGCCTAATAACATCTTCATTGTTTATTTGCTATTAGTAAAAATTTCTTTGATGGCATATTTAGTCAAATCTTTTACTCATTTCCTTTTGGGGAAGTTGTTTCTATTACTTCCATTTTTGATAGCTCTGCCCAGCCATGGCCATGATGGAACAGTTTCACATCAGAAGTTTGCTGATACAGGGATAAAGACGTGGTATAGAGGTCCCAATTAGGAAAAGGAACACAATGAGAAGTGTCCTTGAGATACCTCTATTCATGAGATTCTCTCTTCCTTGTAAAAACTTCTGTAGTCAAAGGCTAATGAAATAGGGCTGAGGATTTAGCTCAGTGGCTCAAAGTGCTTGCCTGGTAAACATGAGGTCAATTCCCTGTACTAAAAAAAAAGGCTAATGAAATAATAGTCTGGATTGTCCTCAAGAAAGAAGCAAAGTCTATGGCTCTGCTAACAAAAGAAGACAGTGTCGTCCTCAGGATGATCACAAAAAGGCATTCCTTCTTTTAACCTGCAATACTATTCCTTCCTGTGAGCTTTCCTTCTTTAACTCTTTTGGTTGGTAATTATTGACCTGTGATTAAAGGGGAAAGAACAGAGCAATTCTGATCACCTGTAGGGGCTACACTATTTTTGTAAAAAAATCTTTTCAGCCTCTAAAATTATACAATTCTATGACTTCTGGCCAAATGGTGTGCTAAGAACAGCCCTGAATGCTTTGCCCAGTGCCCCAACTTCCTGTGTACCATCCTACAGTTCTTGGGTTACCTCAGCAAAGGTGCGCTCCACATCTTCAATCAACTGATTGCGGCTATAGCTGTAGCCATCCATGTCTTCTACTTCATAATCTCCTCTCCAGTAATCTCCATAGTCCTCATAATCTGTTTTTTTAAAAGAGAAAGAGGAGAACATAAGGGAAAGAAAGGAAACAAAATAATATAGTTTACCATCATGATGGAAGGGTAAAAGAAATCCAACAATTTGTCACATTTTTATTGCCTTTACAAACATCGATTCAAAGAGATCCAAATAAATAATACTAAATTATTCTGTAATTCTGTTCAGCACTTGTTCTGTACTAGGAATTTAAATATACTATCTCATTTTATATGCACAAAACTGTACAAAGTTGTCATCATTATAACCTCCACTGTGCAGATTGAGTTTATACTTATTTTTAAAATACAACTTATGTTTGTATAATTAAGGTAGATGCCATGATGTTATAAACTACATACAATATAGTAAAGTGTTTATTATAATGAAACAAATTAATATATCCATCATCTCACATAGTTATCCACCCCCTCCTAGCAAAAGTAGCTATAATTTGTTCAGTTAGCAAAAAAAAAACTTGAATAGAGTAAATAAACATGGTTAACTACTACCCTCATGTTGTATACGAGATCTTCAGACTTGTTCATCTTACATTGCTGTTAGTTTGTATACTTTGATCTGTATTTCCTCATTTCCTCCCATTCTGCCTTCATAACCACGATTCTCTCCCTTTTTTCTGTATATTTGGTTCTTTTATTGTAGACTCCACATATAAGTGGAATCATACAACATTTTTCTTTCTTTGTCAAGCTTTTTAAACTTAATATAATGTCCTCCAGGCCTGCCTATATTGTGGCAAATGGCAGGAATCTCCTCTTTTTATGATTAGATAATATATAATGTATATAATATATATTCTCATATATTATATACATATTATATATTCTAATATATAATATATATTATGTATATTCTCATATATAATATATACATATTTTGCATATATTCTCATATATAATATACATATTATATATGTATATATGCACACATATATATTATATATGTATATATGTATGCATATATATATATATACACATACCATGGTTTCTTTATCTATTCATCCCTTGATGGATACATAGGTTGTTTCTATACCTTGGTTATTATGTATAATGTTACAATGAGTGTGGGTATCTTTGTGAGATGAATATTTCATTGCCTTTGAGTAAACACCCCAAAAAACCTTCTGGGTCATATGGTAGATCTAGTTTTAATTTCTTTAGAAACCTCCATACTGTTTTCCCTAATAGCTACACCAATCTACATTCCTACCAACAGCCTATGCTTAAAGCAGTTAAACCACTTGTTCAAGGTCACACAACTGATAAGGGGCAAAGTCACACACCTAGTTTCTTAACCCTGGGTCTCTATTCATACCATAGATCAGTTGGCATCATTAGCTTTAAAATATGCAATTGAGACTCTAAGGATTTTTAGTTCTCATCTTATTTAGAACCTTGTGTTTCAATATGATGCAATTTATCTTAGACATTGTTACAATGGGCCAGTGTTCATTTGCAAGTTGTGTGTATACACAGCACATCTGTCTGTGCTTCATTTAGTACCTAACCATCAAGAAACACTAGCTTATGTTGGTGTCTGAGCTAATAAATTTGGTAAATGCATTTTAATCATTCTTATTTTTATACCATATTGCCAATGGATGGTAAAGAAGATGAAGAAACAAATAAATATTTGAATAGGAGGGTGTTCTGGATATTATTTTTTTAAAAATTAATAATAAACTACCATCTGTAGTTGCCTGTGGCTTGAGAATATGTTTACATGGCAGCAGGAGAAATTAAAATAGCAAATGAAAAAAAAACTTTTTTCCTTACTCAGCCCTAGGGGGCAGTGAATCACCAAAGCATAAAGTATTCATAATACCGTGACTTCATTTCATTATTAAAAAGAATAAGCTAAGAGATATGGAAATTCCCTCTTATGCTAAGATTTTTATGAGTACCTGATTTGACTTATAATTAAACTTCAGATAATAAAGGTTTTCAGCCTAAACTCATCTGATTTTTTTTCTGAGACATCACCCTGAGGAAGACACACAAATGATCTCTGAGATTGAGCCATAGTCAGATGAGGGTTAAGGTGTCTCTGTCTCTCATCTTGTTTAAGAAATAAGTTCACCTACTCAATCCCCAGATTCCCTCAGGAACCCTTGGAAGCCTGAGACCTCTCTGGACAACCCATAAGTCATAATTCCTGGATAATTTATTTGTGATCCTGTAGTTGAATCTCATTCCTGTGCTCTAAACTTTAGAGTTCCAGCGCAACTGTCTCATGCCCCAGTAGTTTCTTTCTGAGACAAGTAATCTGACTGTTTCAGCAAATGATTGTTAATTTAAGGGTATCTTCATATTAAAAAGTAAGCTTGGTCATGCATAAGGAATACTCCTGTGTTCTGGTAGAGGACCTCAGGACCCAAACACACTGATACACTTACTGTTTGCTTTTGCCATCTCATTCTTCAGGGCCACATACACTTCATACAATGGCCTCAGCTGCTTGCCGACCTCAGACCTCCAGCCTTCCCAAGCCCAGAGCCTCTTATTGTAGTCTGTGCTCTTTGACATTATGTCATCCAAACCTGTTTTCCACAGCACCCAAAAGAAAATAAACATGCATTTATAAAAATTATAAGCAAGTAAATGAACCTTAAAGAATTTAAAATGTTGGCATAAACTTATCCAATGAAATCTAAGTGTTAATTAATTCTATGACTCTTACTATAGGCACAATACGTCTGCGAAGAAAAACTGTTGAAATAAATTCATTACTAACTTAAATTACTTCAATGTAATATAATGTACACTAAGATTTTTTTACAGTTAAAAGACCATCCATGTGCTGAAACACAAATATTTGGCATGCTACCATCTTTAAATTATCCATGTGAAAAGCACAAAATCATCAAAGGCTGTTTCTAAAACTTACAGAATAAAAATAAAAATTTCAGAATCATCATTGAAAATTAAGTCTACCTGGTTCAAGCAGTAAGCACTCCTGTGGATCACTTGGGTTACAAACTTTTCCAGTACTGTAGAGGGTGCTCATTGTGTTTAGAATTGTGCTCAACTGCAAATTAAAGATAATAAATCATATTAGAAATGGAAAATATGCTAAAGAGAATGCTAACATAAAAATATCCTGTCGGTCACGTGAATTTTTTGGTGCTTCAAAAACAGCAGTTCAAGAAGAGTTAGCATTCACAGGATTGGAACAATTTTTCATGTTTGTGTCTTGTGATCTGAGAACTCTTTTGAAGAACGCTATGTAAAATAACAAGCTTAGTTATGCTCCTACCACCTTGTTTTGTAGGCCTATATCATCATTGTTTTGGGCTCTTGGCTATTGTTATTTATTTGTCTTTTTTTCTTGTTTCTCTAGTAATTTGTTTTGCTTTGTTTTGTTTTTTCCTCTAATGCAGAAAGGACAGATGTATATGTAGAGGCTTATACATGACTAAAACTTCTCCTAAACAGTTTACAAGAATCGATTGTATTATGTGTGATTAAATGAACAGTTACTTTGAAGAAAAAGAGACATGGTAGTCTTTGCTGACTTCCTATCATCATGCTGTGAAATCCAGTAATGATTTTATTCTTTGTTTAGAGTGGTTTTAGTCTGTTTTGTATTATTTAATTTCAACATACAAGAAGGTATGGACAGTTATTTTGAAGAGAACAAAAGACATTACAGTAGCCATTGTTGATTTTCCTATTGTCTAGTTTTGAAGGCCTGTAATGCCTTCATTATTCTGTTTTGATCAGCATTATACTATTTTGTTTTGTATTAATTCATTGTATATGAAGATATAGACAACTATTTAGAAGAAAACAAGAGACATTATGGTAGCCACTGTTGATCTCCTGTTGTCTTGCTTTGAAATCTCTCACATTGTTTTCTTCTGACCTGCTTTGTTCTATTTTTCTTATGTTTTGCTTTACCCTCTTTTAAAAAAAAACAGCAGTTCACATCTTCTTTGCCAAGTGCCTTCCTATACAGAAGGAAGGAACATCTCATTTAAGTTTCCCCACCAGAAAGCCTCATAAGCACATAACAATTACAGTTAAGTAACCGGGATAAATGTATCTGCCAAAACCCCAAGAAGGTTCCTAACTTAAGCATTCACAAAGAGCAAATGCTATAAATTGTCACTAAAAATGATGTGGAAGTATTGTCTGGGGAGTGGGCAAGTAGAATTATAACCTGGAGATTCAGGGATGGCTTCAAAGAAGAGAGGACATTAGAGCTGTGTCTTGCAAAAGTAGGAATTGGTTGGGTACAGAAGGGAAGTAGAGGACAGAGCCTAAGCATGGGAGGAGGTTGGAAAAGATTATGCATTTTCAAGAGGTGATGGAATATTGCATTAAAATGGAATGATGATATTCACTGGGGAGAATGGAGGACATGGGAATGGAGAGGTAAGCAAGGGATAAATCATAAGGACCATTCCTGCCATAATAAAGAGTTAAACTTTATGCAGCAGGTAACAAGGAGTAAAAATAACAGAGTAAAGTAGTTCTATTCATGCTGTGGTCTATGGGTCATTGCAAAAGGTTTGTTTCCATTCTGTGATAACTATGAAAATTGAAAGAAAACAATTTGATATTCCATAACATCTAAGTGTATAATCAATGAAATTAACCAAGAATTTATCTGTAATGAATTGGAAACAAAGAAAGAAAAGGGGAAGAAAATAAGGAGAGAGAGAAGAAAGGAAGGAAGGAAAGAAGGAAGGAAGGAAGGAAGGAAGGAAGGAAGGAAGGAAGGAAGGAAAGAAGGAAAGAAGGAAAGAAGGAAAGAAGGAAGTGGAAGAGAGGGAAGAACTGTTTTATTTTTTCCACAGATGATCAAAGAAACACTGGATTGAAAACCCTGTTTCTTCTTCTCCTAATTCTTCTTCCATTATTATTTCATTCTGCTACAGTCATTATCCTAAAACATGAAATTGATATATGCTTAACACTCTCACAGCATCCCATAGTCCAAGGAATAAACCTAAATTCCTTGGCACAAAATCCCGTATGGCCTTTTTCCCCAGTTACGTCTTCACTCTCTCTCCTTCCTCTCTATCAAATCCATACATCCTTGAGTATCCTCTCTTCCCAAATACTTCAAGCACTTCTCATTTACTGTGTAGTTTTTAATCTTCATACACATTACAATCATCTGGGAATCTTTTAAAAATAGAGTGTCCTGGGGGACGGCTGAGAGTGTGGCAGACTTTCGGTGGTCCGAAGGAGTGAGACACTGGTGTGTTGGGACCTACACCGTGCAGTTGACTCGGGGTGCCGGGAGAACAAGGAGCTCCTTCCCTCTCTGGGAGGTGGCTGAGAGTGTGGCAGACTTTCGGCAGCCTGAAGGAGAGAGACCCTGGCTCGTCGGGACCTGCACTGTGCGGTTGACTAGGGGTGCCTGGAGAACAAGGAACTCCTCCCCTCTCTGGGGGACGACTATGATCCTGCCTGCATGTGGGCTGAGAATCAGACATCTCATGTCGTCCTGTCCCCTGTCCTGTGTCCCCCCATCCCCTCCCCCCTGTTAGCAAGTGGGAGCCAGTGAACTACACATCTTGTGAAAAGATTGGCTATGTTATTTAGTATGAGGTCCCCATAGGCAAAGATAAGGACAACCATTTGGAAGAAAACAAGAGACAATATGACAGACAGTGAAGATCTCTGGTTGTCTAGCTTTGAAATTTATGCTTTCTTATGTCCCATTCTGTTCTGTTTTGTTGTGTTTAATTTTACTCCCTTTTAAAATAAAATTAAAAAAAATAAAAAATAAAATAAAAATAGAGTGTCCAGGTTCCACTTAGGCTAGACTAGGCCATCTAGATTCAAATGGGCACAGTTTCTTATGGTGTGCTTGTGAAAATTATGGAGAACCAAGAAGTGGATAAGATAAAGTGAATTAATAGCTAGGGAGATCATTAGATTCAAAGAATGCGGAATAATAAATATCAACTTGTATAAATAAATGCCATATGGCTTTATCTCTGTCCTTATCAGAAATTTTTATTTTTATAAATGTGGATTGGGACATACAGAGTTCCAGAAATAAATAGCTGATAAGCAAGAATTTGATGTTAAATAGCTAAATATTTTAGATAAAAATATTTCAATAGGCTCTGTCAGGGGTCTGCAAACTATGGTCTGCAGAAAATCCTGCCTGCTGTCTGTTTTTGTAAAATTTTATTGGAACACAACCACATTCATTCCTTTATGTATTAGCTATGGCTGGTTTCCTGCTACAGTGGCAGAGATAATTATTGTGACACAGGCAATATAATCTGCAAAATCTAAAATATTCAGTATTTTTTCCTTTACAGAAAAAAAAAGTTTACTGGCTCCTAGGCTAGATGGCTGGGAAAAATGTTATGTTAGCAGAAATCAAAAGACGCTTTCTTTAATTTGGACAAACTAAGAAGAAATTTTTGAAGAGCCATTTTAGAATAACTTTGGAGAGATTTGAAGACTTCATTGGCAGCAAGGTTTACATTAGCCAGCTATGGCATTTGGCTATCAAAACCCAAACCAATTTGATACAGTTCTATACTGCCTTAACAGATGCAGACCACAGGGAACCATGACATGTTTCAGCTCACCTCTGTAATTTCAGAACCCAGTGTCTCCTTTCACTCTCAGAAAGACTTCAGTTTGGTCGATGTAATGTTTTGCATCATCTAAAGGCCATGTGCTAAAGGACTGGCTCTCAGTCGGTGGCGATACTGGAAGGATGTGAACTCTCTAGGAGATGGAGACCTAGGTGGAGGAAGTAGGCACTGGGGATGTGCCTTTGAAGAGTATATTTTGTCCCTGGCCCTTGGCTCTTTCCCTCTCCTTTTTTCTATCCATCAAGAAGCGAGCCTCCTTGTTCCTTCATATGCTCCTTGCCACAATGTTCTGCTCCAGAAAAAATGGAGCCAAGTAACCATGGGCAAAAACCTATGGATAATGAGCCCAAATAAATCTTTCTTCTTTAAATTGATTTTCTTGGGTACTTTGTCAGAGCAACAGAAAGATAACTCTATGGTCACCCTATGTAGGCACAGAAATTCTGATAATGTTAGCATTACTGTCTTTGCAGATAAAGGAAGTAGCCATGGGTGATATTAATGTTTGATATCTTCCAAACATTTCAACACTTGGGATGAGTGCTAGAACATTCACAAACATACCTGTTTGTTCTTGTCTGCAGAAAGCCCTGAAGACCCACTCTGTTGAAGGATCCGCAACTGACGCTTGACTGTGAGATTCTGAATGTCTTGTAGTGGATAAGCTTTGGCAAGGTTTGACTGTTCTTCATAAAAGGCAGACCAAACGCCCCCAGCCTCATTCTGAAATGGCAAAAAATAAAATTGAAATTGGAATGGCATGACTGTAATAGAAGAGAAGATACAGTACAAAGAACATCTGGTGAAACATCTACTATTTCCAGAGTGGTTTAGTCCCCTACTTTGAGGAAGGTCAGTGTTTAGGTTAAAAGTGACCAGGCCACATTTGGCTACTCTCTCTTTCTGGCCCAATGCCTAGTTTTCCCAAGGGTCCTGTTCCCAGAACTGGACGTGAATTCTCACAGATAATCCACACTGTGAGATCCTGGAATTTATGGCCTTTGTGCTGTGACGTAGGTGAATTGGCCAAGGATTCAAGGAAGAATGCTCTAAAAGAAGAACCCAGTATAGCTCAGAGTGGACACAATGGGAATACTGTCCTTATGACCATGAGAACCACGAGAAATGAGAACCAACTCACAGTGTGCTCCTATATGCCATTATTTAGTATAAGCTATCTGAGTTTAAAAAGGCTTCCCAAGACATAGCCATTGGGCAGTTGTGGTGATTTTCTACCAGCAAAAGAAATCAATAAGTGAGTGATGACACCAGGATACACCACCTACATCATATTAGTATGAAACTAGATGTCTTCAGACTTCTCTAGTGCAGTCTTCACTCATGCACACATTTATTTCCATTTATCAGAGCCTAAAATGAACAAGTACTTTGTACATCATACTGTTCTAAGGCCATACAAAAGAGATACTGTATGAGACAATAAGAACTTCATTCCTGGAGTCAGACATCTCTGACTGGCTTGTAACCTTGGGCAAATTAGTCTCTCTGACCCACGGTTGCCTTATCTGTAAAATAAGGAGACTAATAAAACTTACAATGAAGGATTATTGTGAGGATTACAAGAATTACAAATAATAAAATGCTAACCAGAGTGCCTGACACATCCTAAGATTCAATGTTATTTGCTACTTAAAGAGAAGAGATCCTTGTCCTTAAGTCACTTAAAATTTTATCAGACAGATAACATATGCATCATGAATGTTTCGTTAATGAGACATGAGTATATAATACTCTATAAACTGTGATTGGGCCAATCAGTTTCAGTTATAAGAAAGGAGAAACTTATACAGGTGACCACATTTGGCCAAGTCCTCATAGAAGAGGGACTTAAAGTAGGTAAGAATCAGAGGGCATGGAATCCTTTGCAAAATAATTTATCTTGTTTGAGCTTCTTAACAACTCCGTGAGATAGAAGATCCCTGTATCTCCAATGGGCCTCGAGAAATAGTGGAGCTGGCAATCATCCATCAGCATTCAATCTTGGACCTGTAGCTGACAGACACTAAAATGGCTCCCATGATCCCTACCCTCTGGTGGTCATGTCCTCACGTGGTCCCCTCTTGAGTAAGAATAGACCAGTGACTTGCTTCTAACCAATCTCATACAGCAAAGTTGATGGGGTATACATATTCACATCACATAAGATCATAATTTTTCTCCCTTGCTGTCTTTGATGCAGCAAGATGTCATGGTACGTATATTCGATGGAAAAACAAGATAACCTGGAATTGAGGATGGCTTCTGATAGCATCCTGTAGTAAAGCACGGACCTCAGTTCAGCAGTACATACAGATCCTAATGTAACACTAGCCATGTTAGCTTGGAGTGGATCCATCCCTAGTATCCATACCTAGTCAAGCACCAGACAAGAACATAGTGCTAACTGCCACCTTGAGTGTAACTAACCTGACAAAACTTCTAGGATGCAGCTAAACTGTGCCTGGGCACCTGGGCACCTGCAGCAACTGTGAGATAATATGTGTTATTTTAAGCCACTAACCTTGCGGTAACTTTTTTATGCAATAGGTAACTAGTACAGCTCTCAAAGGCAGGACTTCAGGCATGATTGCACTTTCCAGGCCAAGGAATTTTACTTCTATCCTTTGAGCATTTAGGTAGTCACTGAGAGGTTCTTGTTTAGAACAAACATGTCACATGATGAAAATGGTGTGCAGAAATGAAAGTAATGGACCAGAAAGGAGATGGAGAAAATAGTGGTAGTGAAAAAATAAAATAATTTCTGTCTTTATTGAACACTCACAACGTCTCAGTTCATGTTCACATACAACACTTTTGGAGGGGATTACCATCTCTATTTCAGAAATGAAGTGAATGAGGCACAGAACAAAGCAACTTTTCCTGGGTCATATAGCCAGAAATTGGAAGAACCAAGGCGTCAAGCCAGGTGTGCTTACCTCCAGAGCTCCTGCTCTGAACCACTGTCCTTTAGGTTGTATTTGACACATTCTGGTCTTCACTCCGATGTGTGTGAGTGAACTATTGAAAGAGGACACTGGTCTACAAAACAAGGTGGAACTATGCAACCCACCACTCCCTTATTAATTCCTATCATTCTTCAGCCAGTGTAGGATAATTTACTGTCAAGTAATATTTCTGGTAAAATTTTGAAGCCAAATAACATAAACAAATTTATTCTTGATTTATTCTGGAAACAGCAATCTCCCAAATGCCTCAGTCTTAGAAAAAAAAATTTTATTGTAGTACTTGTAGGAACTTTGAGACTATCCCATTTGATCTTGTCATTACCAATCTAAAATATTATACTTTATATCACCAAAAATTTTGTTGCCTTGCATTTTGGATCCTGAGGACATACTGTTCCTTCCCAAACTATTCTTTGTAACATTATTTGTGATGTATTTCATATCCTTATGCTAAGATTCCTGGGCCTAAATAAAGCAAACAGCTCATATGTTATGCATAAAATCACAGTTTATGCATACCAATCAGATGATCTAGGTAGTGGTCCATAGTTATATGCAGTTTATAGACCTGGACGATGGATGAAATGAAGCATACACAGCAGGTTACATTGCTCCAGGGCTTGAAAGGAACTATTTCAGGTATAATTGGTGCCTGTTCACTGCACCTCTGTGCAGACAGAAGAGAAGCAACTAAAGCAATAAAGTTTTCTGCAGACATATTGGTGGGGGAGGAAGGTGTTGGGCAACAAAACATACATTGTTCAGGATGACTACAAAAAATTAAAACATCCTGTAATTCCAGCACTGGGAAGGCTGAGGCAAGAGGATCACTGGGAGTTCAAGGCCAGCCTGGGCTACAAAGTGAGTTCAAGGGCAGCCTGAACTGCATAGCGAGACGCTGTCTCAAAAAGACCAAAAAAATTTTTTTAAAAACACTTTCTGACCTCTATCTCTGTATTGGATATCATATTACCATTCTGTGAAAGATCTTTGCAACTTCAATGACTGGAAGTGTAAAATACTAAATTATATTTCATAAATGTTCAAAAATATATCCTACTCTATCTTGGCCCTAGCTATATGTATAAATTAAATACAATAATTTCTTTATGCTTTTAAAAGTTTGCATATCAGCTTTTGTATTTAATCCATAGGTCTGGTGGTCTCTACCAAAATTGAGACAATTTTATTTAAACAAGTGCTATGCTTTTGTGATAAGTTGTTTGAAACTTTTGTCTTTTTCTCTAGCTCACTATCCCCTGAACTTTTCTGCACTTTCAGCAACCTCTGAACTACTTCATCCCCTATATATATGAGAGTTCACTAAAAACAAAAGGTGAAAAGCTGGATGGCATTTTTGCATCCATCCTGTATACTGTAGCTCAGAAATCTCCTAGAAAAACCTCTAGCTGTATTCTGGCCCAGTTTCCAGATGGTTCTTAAGGCCACATCAGGTTCAAAGAGGAAACTACTTTGGTTACTTTTTAAGTTTGCTCACGTGCTGAGCTAGCTTTAAAAATGCTTATTCTAAGCAACAGAGTAGGTAATCTAAGTGATATTATTATGAATTCCACCACTCCACTTTATGGTTCAAAAATTATTTTTTCTGTATTTTAGGTGGGAATTTTAATATATCAAATGTTTAAACATTATAACCTTTTTATTTTTCACTGTATTTTATGCTATGAGAAAATAGTGGTGCTCAGCCCCGACTTCCGTTTTACTTGCACAGTGATGCTTTTTCCCCCCTCCCCTCCTGTACTTAGTATAGGTATTCTGTGTGCCATGAAGTGTGGATGGACCTATAAGAGACACGGGTCAAGTCAGCATTCTCTCTTTGGGTAGAAAACAACAGGTTAGAATTGCCTTACTGTGGGTTCACTGTAATTCCAGCCCCAGAGACACAGGAATTGGGCATGCCGGAAACTCTACAGGCCCAGAAGCAAGTAACTGAATAAGCCCTAAAGACTACCCAAAGAGCAACTGCAGGCCTCCTGCTTCTGATAACTCATGAAGAAGTGTACTTCAGAAGTGTTCTTGGAGTCCTTGAGGGCTCCAACAGGGCAGTCCCTAACACTTCAGCTGCATGGACAGGACTTTGGACCAGATGTGGTAGTTACTGCTAAATATTGGAAGAGTAAACCAGGATACTTCTTCTGGTAGCACACATTTTGCTCTCTACAAGGATAAAAATGGCCCAGCGACCTCCTATGTTGCTATTAAAAATCATGTGTGCCCTTTCTGAAATTGCTTTTAAAAATTCTCAATTTAATCCCTGTAACATTGGGTTTGTCTTCATGAAAGTTAAGGTCAAGATTGAGTTGGACTAACAAATAAGAAAGCTCTTTAGTATCTTTTATTTTGCTTAAACACTAGCTCTTATGTATTCCACTTTATCTTCCCGGTTAGGTTTATGATTTGGAGTTCCTGGTGTTTACTATATTCTGATTAATATGAGTTTGCTAATTCTTTACCCTTCAGGAAGATTTACAAAAGATTCTATGTCAAAAACAAACCAACACAATTACCAAAAAAAGTCAGTGCATATAAAAGTAATATCATTTTATTGAGAAGTTAATTACAGTTTAACTGGTGAATATTCAATCTATATTTGCTGTAAAGCAAGGGAACAATTTATTGCACAGAAAAGATAGGAGTTTGGTAACTTTTACTGAATTCTAAAGCTAGTTTTTTTTATTTTTCAAATAAAAGTTCTCATATGTTAATTATAATCCATAAACCAACCTACTGGTTCTGAAGCATAGATAAAAATAGATAAATCATCATTGCAATAAATCATGTCCAACTGTCTAGACAGTGCTGATATTTTCAGCTTGAAAATATTAAAGTGAGTGTGACCTTGATACAGTGTAAATATATATTCCATCTCAGTGCAGTTACTTATGGAACTAGTGGGGTTCTTCTCCAGTATCTCCTCTGAGAATTATATATGATTTTTATTACCAATTTTCATTCAAATCTACTGGGGAATAGTATGATTTTCTTTTCATTTCTTGGTCACTAATTCTTAATCTTGAAAGTCTTGTAAGAAGACAAGCAGGGAATGGAGTCAATCACACACACTACAATGCCAAAGAAAGGTAAAGGAGCTTGGGAAACATGTTTTAAACCAAACATTTTTCATTACCCCTGTCTGATGTTCTCTGAAACACTCTAAGTAAGCAATACTTAGGACACTGCACTATTTGAGTTTGATACCCTCTATTATTTTTAACTCAATCTTGGTGTTGCCATTCTACATCAGACCCATAGAATGACCAGCCCAGGATCCTGACTCTTGAAAGTTACACCTAAGGAGAATATGGAAATGTCAGATTGTCCTCAACAAGGCCACGATGATAGGGTATGAAAATATGCAGTCATGCATTCCAAATTTTTCTTTCTCTATAATTTATCTATGGTTACACTAATAGTATATAAAAACAATTGAAATCTTCAGTGCCATAAGTGTTTATTGTTCATAAACCTACTGTCACTTGGGGTTGGCAGATAGCATTGCTCATTGTGGTTAGAATTGCTTACAACTCTGGGAGTTGGCTTCTGCTTGGGAAACTAATCCCTGTGTCCCTCATTTTTAATTGGCTAGTCTAGGCATGTTCTCCTGGCAAAGGCAAAAGTGCAAAGGACAAACCTCATTATTCAAGTGCATTCCAGGGCTCCGCTTGCGTCATTTCTTCTAACACAATGCAAGATACATGATAAAGGACACAGTGACATAATCTGTATTGGGATGGCATTAAAGTGACATGACTTTAAACATTCTTACATGAAAGAATAAAGAACTGACTCCATCAGTAGACTACAGGCCCAGAAATAAACCCGTGCAAGTACTATAGCCATCTAATTCTTGACAAAGGTGCCAAATATATACTTTGAAGAAAAGACAACCTATTTAACCAATGATGTTCAGAATGCTGGATATCTTTATGTGGAAGACTGAAACTAGATCCTGATCTCTCATTCTGTACAAAAATCAACTCAAAATGGATCAAAGACTTTAATATAATTCTGTGAACTTTGAAACTACTAAAGCAAAATGGAAAATGCTTCAAGATATGGCACAATATCTCATAAATGAGACTCCAACAACTCAGGAAGTAAAAGCAAGAATAGATAAATGGGAATGCATCAGTAAAGAGCTCCTGTACCTCAAAGGAAGGAAGCAAGAGATTGAACAGACAGCTCATAATAGGAAAAAAAATCCTTGCCAGCTATTCATGACAGAGGATTAGGATCCAGCATATATCAGGAACTCAAAATGTTAACAAAAGAACAAGTAATCCAATAAATAAATAGGCAAATTATCTGAACAGACACTTCTCAAGAGATATAAATAGTCAATAATATATAAAAAATACTCAACATCTGTAGTCACTAGGGAAATGCAAATCAAACTTTGGTGAGATTCCATCTCACTCCACTCAGAATGGCTATTATAAAATATAATAATAAAAAATGCTAATGAAGACGTGGAGAAAAAATAAACATTATACACTGTTGGTGAAAATGTAAGTTAGTACAGCCACTATGAAAGACAGTAAACACATTCCTTTAAAAAAAACTAAAACTAGATCTAGCATATAATCCAATTATACTTGGGATATACCTGAAGCAAATGAAGTCAGTATACAAAATAGATATCTGTATACCCATGTTTATTACATATCTGTTACCAATAACCAAGACATGGAATCAGACTAGGTGTACAATCAACAAATGAATTGATTTTTAAAACCTGGCATATATATATATATATACACATATATACACACACACATATATATATATACATATATATATATATACATATGTATATACATATATATACATATACATATGGGGTATTACTTAGCAATAAAAAAGAATGGAGGGCCAGGGATATAGCTCAGTGATGCAAGTGCCTGCT